>JAJIBD010027259.1:0-68945 GCA_021461705.1 Cryptotis parvus | reverse complement strand
TGCTGTATGAATTCTTGGGTAACAAGACACATTGTCAATGGCAGTATTACTTTAGAGAAATCTTTTCTGAAAGTAGGTCTCAACACTGGACCTATTTTACTTTAAAATATTCAGCACACTATTATGCAAATAGATGTACTGTCATCTACACTTTGTTATTGTATTTCTAGATTATTTAAAATCAACCTCATCTGGGGCTGGAGCAATAGCACAGTAAGTAGGGCATTTGCCTTGCACATGGCTGACCCAGGGTTCGATCTCCAGCATCCCATATGGTCTCCCGAGCACCGCCAGGAGTAATTCCTGAGCAAAAGAGTCAAGAGTAACCCCTGAGCATTGCCGGGTATGACCCAAAAAGAAAAAAAAAATCAACCTCATCTCATTTCTAAGGGCTCACAATGTGAGCAGGTAGAGTTGGAAAAGTGATGCCAACATATTTGCTCAATATATGATTGACATAAATCTATAATTGCTGGGGAGGGTACAAAAGCTGTGAAGCATTCTAAAATTTAGGAGCAAAGCCTGTATGCTTAGATTTGTGTCTTCTTCATGAATGATGGCAACTCTCCGCTGTGCCACTGTGGGTGTTTTAACTAAGGGCCAAGACTGACGGGTGGGAGGGAAGTATCAGTTGGGGGCGGCATGTTTATTTTCGAACTGCTCATTCCTTCCCTCTTCACTCCATTGTGACTATCAGCTGTTTTAGTGTTTGTTTTGCTCAGAGGGAAACTGTTTCTCTTTATTCCCTTTTCTTCAGGGCGAAGAGTTTACTGTGTGACTCCTGCTCTTGTTACTTTAAATTTTTACTAAACAGTATGTATGTTTTCTATGTTAAAAGTACAGTTACAGAAAAATAAACCTTAGACCCCCTCTCTCTTACACAAAGCCTATTTCAAAATAAGTTAAAGACCTTAATATCAGACCTGTCTCTATTAAAACAAAGGTTGATCTCTTCACACTCTTAACCTCCGGAGGACACATAAAGTCCTTTTATTAGAGAAAATAGTCACACAATCATACATGAACAAGAGGACGAATATTGAGGATAGATAAAACACTCACAAAAATTAAGAACAACAAAACTATAAAAAATAAGGAGAGTAATTCAACAGAAACTTCCTCAAAAAAACATAAATAGGGCCAACAGACATATAGAAGATGTTAATCGTGACTGATTGTCAGGGAAGTGCAAATCAAAGTCATACTCTCTCTCGTACCAGTGAAATGGCCTATATTAAAAAGACTGGAGAAGGGACTCGGAGACTATGCCAACCAGGTTTTTAGGGAAACTGGTCCGGGGCCACCTCTCCCAACCTCGGCTCCCTCTCCAAAGGCCTGGTGGCCTGCCCAGAACTGCTGCTGTGGCTCTCAGAGGACACCAGGTACTCAGGTGCGGGGCAGAGTCTCTGCCTGCCTGCCCTTTCTAGACTAATGGATGTCTTGAGTGTGGGGACAGGTTTTGCTCCTTGGCCTGTTCCCCGCCAGGCTCCCAGAAGTCAGAAAACCTTATGCAACACAACCACAGTCATCCTCAAGGTCCGGACTCCACAGCTGGACACAGCCCAATCCCAATAGCGTGCGGGTGCAAAGGGCCCAGCGTGCTATCTCAAAACCTGGTATACCACAAAAGTCTGGGAGTTAGAAGCTAGGTAAGATAGAGATGGGAACAATGTGCTGACAATCATTGAAAATGATGATACCATCTGAGAACTGAGCATTGATTATAGGCAAAGAAGATACACAAGATAACCTCTAAATGTATGAATTATAATCCACAATGTGTACGAAAGGAAGTGAGAAGGGGGAGAAAGAGAGAGAGAAAGAGAGAAGAGAAGAGAGAGAGAAAATATAAAAAGACTGGAGAGGTTGGAGAGGAAACAAATGCATGTTTTGCATGCAAGACTCCCAAGTTTAATTCACACTGCCACATGGTCCCGGAGAACTGCCAGGAACAGCACAGTAGCTCTGAGTTAGTAGTCCCCACGCATCTCCAGATACAATCATCTGACCGTGATCCCTCTCCCAAAGAACAGAACAGAAATAGCCAGCCTTGGCATGGATGTGGTGAAAAAGGGATCGTCATTGTCTTTTGTTGGGACAGTGTCTGGCTCAGCCTTTATGGAAAACAGTGTGCAGACTTCTCAAAAAAATTAAGATTGGACTTAATTTTTTTTAAGTCCAGTGGACTTAACTATCATATGGACCAGTGATTCTCCTCTTGGAAATCCACTCCCCAAACCCTAAAACATTAGTCTGCAAAGACATGTGTGCACTTATGCTTATTGCAGCATTAATAATAGCCAAAATCTGAAAACAATACAACTGCCCAATGACAAATAAGTGGATAAAGAAATGTATGCACACACATGCACGTGTGCGGACACACACACACGCATGCACAATGGAATACTACTCAGCTATGAGAAAAGATGAAATTGTGCAAATTTGCTGAAACTTGTATGAAATTGGAAAGCTATTGTGCTAAGTAAAGTGTGTCAGTCAGAAGGAGAAAAAATCCTGAAGGATATTGCTCTTACATGAAGCATAAAGAAACAAATAAAGAGGGGTTGGAACAATAGCACAGCAGGGAGGACATTTGCCTTTCATTGACCTGAGTTCAATCCCCAGTATCCCATATGGTCCCCCGAGCACCGCAGGATTAATTCCTGAATGCAGAGCCAGAAGTAACCCCTGAGAATCACTAGGTGTGACCAAAAACAATAGATGATAGATAGATGATAGATAGATGAATAGATAGATAGATAGATAGATAGATAGATAGATAGATGATAGATAGATAGATAGATAGATAGATAGATAGATAGATAGATAGATAGATAGATAGATAGATAGATAGATAGATAGATAGATAGATAGATAGATAGATAGATAGATAGATAGATGATAGATAGATAGATTAGATAGTCCTTAATGGAACAAGCCCTGAGATACAGCCAACACAATAGGTAATCCAGCTGCAAAGAGAGGATGGGAAGAAGAGACCTTAGGACAATGGTGAAAGGTTAGTGATAATCTTATGGTGGAGCTGTTGAAATAGTTTTTCAAGTATAAAAAATAATATAAAAGCTATTGCAAGTCACAGGACCTAAAGAACCAAAAAAGTAAATTAAAGATATACAGCTAAATTAATTTTCTTCTGTTAGTTTATTATCATTTCTAATTGGTTTCTTTCCTCTCTAGGCCACTTTTCTCCTTGTATTTCAATGATCTTGACCTGTTTTGTTTAGTTTTAGGTAGTACCACTGATTTAAGTAACTTAATGATGGGAAGAAGCAGAAACAAGCATCTGCAATGTTTGGAGACTTGAATAGTATACAGACAAGCAAGTCATCATCACTTTTACTGATATGAATGATGAGTTTGAATCATTTGGGAGACTATTTTGTAATCCATTCAAGCATCCTGTATTTTTATAAGAAGGTGATCAATTAAGACTGATTTGGTGCAGCACAGTGTATGTCACTCTGCATTGCTGCCTCTGTTCTGTCTCTCGTTCCCTTATAAGTACGCCTTATTCCCTTGTTTCCTGCCCTCAACCCACCCCAATCCCACTCTTCACCTCTCTAGTCAACATTGCATATCCCAGAAGTGTGTCTTGTTCTCTTGTGACTCATTAATTATCTTATTTGCCCATGCCATATTCTGAACTGTTTGTGACAATGCATGGGTAGATGATGATTCCAGCCTTCATGAAGACCAGTGGGGGTTCTTTTCATTGGCTCCTGAGAGCCAGATGTTCTGCCACCATTCTTGAATGACGAACAGTGACTTTTTAGAGGATGAGGCTCTTTGGGCTCCACTTCTCTGAATTTAGAAACAAAGATATTTGACCCTGTTGCTTCTTACATGTCTTAGTATGAACCTAATGTTTAACAGAGATCCTATATAGACATTTTAATCAATGAAGTCACACCAGGGGCACTTAGAATTTTTTTTATGACCCAGAAAAGATCACATGAACTCAGAGGATCAACATTTGCAAATGACCTTGCAGAAATCTTAATACTTTATAAAAGCATTAGTAGGTATAGGAGAAATGGTCTGCACAAAATTAAATGAATCCAGGGGTAAGCAGTTCATGTTTAAAACTTATTTAAATTGAGCCTCCCTGGGGTGTGTGGCTGGGAGTCTCCCTGGGGTGTGCGGCTGGCTGGGCGGGTGCCTGGGGTCATGGTAGAGCCCCAGGTCTCTGCAGAAGGTGGGACTACAATGCGCAGAAGACCGAGCAGAAGCGGAAGTAAACGGTCATTTTGAACTCTCACACCGCCCTGACTCCGCCTCAGGTAGCCTTCCTGGGGTGTGCGGCTGACCAGGTGGGGCGCCTGGGGTCGTGGTAGAGCCCCAGGTCTCGGCAGAAGGTGGAACAACAACCCCCAGAAGTCCGAGCGGAAGCTGAAGTAAACAGTCATTTTGAACTCTCACACGGGCCTGACTCCTCCTCAGGTAGCCTCCCTGGGGGTGTGCGGCTGGCGGGCGGGCGGCGCTAACGCAGCCTCTTATTAATACAAAAACTAGGAAATTCAACACCAAGGGAAGGTAATACCCTCAAGAAAAAAAGAAACAGTACACTAGACGAATAAATCCCTGAACACTGCAACACCATGGGGAAACAACGCAGATATCCAGCTCGAAAAACAAATGAAGGAATCGACCCTGAAGACTCAAAAAAGAATACAGATGTGCATGATCTCTCTGAAAATGAAATTAGAGAAGAAATTGGTAGGATGTTTAAGGAGCTCAACAAAAAATTGAGCAGATGTCCAATATAATACAGGAGAACATAAACGAAGCAGTTGAAAGGGCAATCAATAAACTACGGGAGGAAATGAGAGCAGAAATGAGAACCATGCAAATAGAAATATCATTGCTTAAAAACTCAGTAGATGAAATGAAAAACACAATAGTGGCTCTCAACCGTAGGATGACAGCAGCGGAAGAGAGAATCAGTGAGACTGAAGATGAGCTGCAGAAAGCACTCAGAGATCTACATAAAATGGAAAAAGACCGGAAAATGGATCAGCAACGGAACAGGGAACAATGGGATGAAGCCAGGCGGAACAACATAAGAATCATTGGAGTCCCAGAGGGACAGGAAAGTAACCCCAAGGAAATTAAAACAGTTAAAAACATCCTGGCTGAAAAGTTCCCCGAGTTAAAGGATGAAGGCATCCAGATCCAAAAAGCCCGAAGTGTACCAGCAAGAAGAGACCCCAATAGAAAGACTCCAAGGCACATCGTAGTCAAAGTAATGTATGCCATAGACATAGACATAATTCTTCAGGCAGCAAGATCAAGCCCGACGTGTACCAGCAGAAGAGACCCCAATAGAAAGACCCCAAGGCACATCCTAGTCAAAGTAATGTATGCCATAGACATAGACATAATTCTTCAGGCAGCAAGATCAAAGAAGGAAATTGTATACAAAGGAGCAACCATTCGAATTCCAGCAGACTTCTCAGAAGACACCCTCCAAGCCCGAAGGCAATGGTGGGATATAGTAAAAAAAACTTAATGAAATGAATGCCTCAGCAAGAATTCTTTATCCAGCTAAACTCTCACTCAGATTTGAAGGACAGATATACAACTTCTTGGATAAACAACAGCTTAGGAACTTTGTAAAATCAAAACCAACCTTAAAAGAAGGACTGAAAGATCTATTATAAGACGAGACATAACCCAAAAGAACAACCAAACTATACAGAAAGATGGCACAAAATCCCATGACAATAATCTCTCTCAATGTCAATGGTCTAAATGCACCAGTTAAGAGACAGAGTGGCAAAATGGATCAAAAAATTGAATCCGACATTCTGCTGCCTTCAAGAAACACACCCTGAACAATTGGAGCAAAGACAGGCTCAAAATAAAAAGGCTGGAAAACAATCCTTCACTCAAACAACCCATCCAAAAAGGCTGGGATAGCCATACTGGTATCTGACAAGATAGACTTCAGGCTAAAGAAGGTCAGAAGGGACAGTGAAGGTGACTTCTTAATAGTCAAGGGATGCATATATCAGGAAGAAATCACGCTATTAAACATATATGCACCCAACGAGGGGCCAGCAAAATACCTAAAACAACTACTAATAGACTTCAAAGAAGACATTGACAGCAACACAATTGTAGTTGGAAACTTCAACACTGCTCTATCAACCCTGGATAGATCAACAAGATTGAAACTTACCAAGGAAATACAGGCCCTTAAAGAAGAAATGGAAGAAAGAGGGCTGGTAGATATATACAGGGCATTTCATCCCCAAAAAGCTGAATACACTTTCTTCTCCAGTGCACATGAAACATACTCCAAAATAGATCACATGCTGAGCCATAAATCATACCTCCATAAAATCAAGAAGATAGAAATTGTGCCAACTATTTTTTCAGACCATGATGCACTGAAAATAGAATTTAATTGTACACAAAAACGGAGACCAATACCAAATACCTGGAAACTAAACAGCTCACTGCTGAACAAAAAAGAAAGTCATAAAAGAAAGAAAGAGGAAATCCAAAGATTCCTAGAAACAAATGAGACTGAAGACACGGATTACCAGAACTTGTGGGATACAGCGAAAGGAGTGTTAAGAGGCAAGTTCATAGCTCTTCAAGCTTTCATCAGAAAAAGAAAAGGCCATCACAAACAGTCTGACTTCACAACTTAAGATCTTAGAGAGTGATCAACAAAAGGAGCCCAACCCAAGCAGAAAGAAAGAAATAATAAAACTTAGAGCAGAAATCAATGAGAAGGAACGTCAAAAAACAATCCAGAAGATCAACGGAACCAAAAGCTGGCTCTTTAAAAAATAAACAAGATTGACAAACCACTTGCAAGACTTGTAAGAAAAGGAAAAGAGAGAACCCAATAAATAGAATCAGAAATGAAAACGGGACATCACAACTGAAACCACAGAAATTCAAAAGATCATCAGAGATTACTATGAGAGCCTGTATGCCAAGAAACAAGAGAACCTAGAAGAAATGGACAAATTCCTGAATTCCTATAGCTTCCCAAGTCTGCAACAAGAAGATTTGGAATATCTCAACAAACCTATCTCCATCGAGGAAATAGAATCGGTAATCAAAAGTCTCCCCAAACACAAAAATCCCAGGCCCAGATGGATTCACCAGTGAATTCTACAAAACCTTTAAAGAGGACCTACTCCCAATTCTTTTAAGCTCTTCCGGCAAACTGAAGAAACAGAAACACTCCCAAATAGGTTTTATGAGGCACATATCACCCTGATACCCAAAGCAGACAAAGATGCCACAAAAAGGGAAAACTACCGACCAATCTCCCTGATGAATACAGATGCAAAGATCTGCAACAAAATACTAGCAAATAGAATTCAAAGAGTCATCAAAAAGATTATACACCATGACCAAGTGGGTTTCATCCCGGGAATGCAAGGATGGTTCAACATCCGCAAGTCAATCAACATAATACATCATATCAACAAAAAGAAAAATAAAAACCATATGATCATATCAATAGATGCAGAGAAGGCATTTGACAAGATTCAACACCCGTTCATGATAAAAGCTCTCCATAAAATGGGGATTGAAGGAACCTTCCTCAGAATAATCCAGGCCATCTACTACAAGCCCACAGCAAGCATCATTCTCAATGGGGGAAAACTGAAAGCCTTCCCCTTAAGATCAGGGACAAGACAAGGCTGCCCACTCTAACCACTTCTACTCAATATAGTACTGGAAGTACTTGCCATAGCAATCAGGGAAGAAAAAAGACATTAAGGGCATCCAGATAGGAAGGGAAGAGGCCAAGTTATCACTATTTGCAGATGACATGATATAATACCTGGAAAACCCGAAACTCTCTACCAAGAGGCTCCTAGAAATAATACATTCCTATAGTAGAGTAGCAGGGTACAAAATCAATACCCAAAAGTCAATGGCCTTCCTCTATGCAAACAGCAAAAGAGAAGAAAGGGACATTAAAGAAATTATCCCATTCACAATTGAGCCGCAGAAAATCAAATACCTAGGAATCAGTTTGACAAAGAATGTAAATGATCTCTACAAAGAAAACTACAAAACGTTACTTCAGGAAATAAAAGAAGACCTGAGAAAATGGAGCCACATTCCCTGCTCATGGATTGGAAGGATTAACATTATCAAAATGGTAATACTCCCTAGAGCTTTATACAGATTTAGTGCGGTCCCTATAAAGATACCCATGATGTTTTTCAAAGAAATTGAACAAACAACCTGAAATTTGTATGGAATAATAATACCCCCACGAATAGCTAAAGCAAACCTTGGGAAAAAGAAGATGGGAGGTATCACTTTCCCCAACCTCAAGCTCTACTACAGAGCAGTTGTAATTAAGACAGTGTGGTATTGGTATAGAGACAGACCCGTAGACCTATGGAATAGAACTGAGTATCCTGAAACACATTCTCAAATATACAACCACTTAATCTTCGATAAAGGAGCAAAAAATATTAAGTGGAGCAAAGAAAGCCTCTTCAACAAATGGTGCTGGGGAAACTGGACAGCTACGTGTAAAAATGAACTTAGACCTCCTTCTAACGCCATGCACAAAAATCAGATCAAAATGGATTATAGATCTCAACATCAGACATGAATCTATAAGGTACATCGAAGAAAACATAGGAGAAACGCTCTACGACATCGAAACGAAAAGTATCTTTAAAGACGACACACCACTGACCAAGCAAATGGAAGCAAAGATAAACAAATGGGATTATATAAAATTGAAAAGCCTCTGCACCTCAAAAGAAACGGTAACCAAGATACAAAGACAATCCACAGAGTGGGAAAGGATATTCACCCAATACCCATCTGACAAGGGGTTAATATGCAGGATATATCAGGCAGTGGTAGCACTCCACAAGAAAAAACAGCCAACCCCATCAAAAAATGGGGAGAAGAAATGAACAGAAGCTTCCAAAATGAAGAAATTTGAATGGCCTAAAGGCATGTGAAAAAGTGCTCTTCATCTTTAATCATCAGGGAGATGCAAATCAAAACAACAATGAGGTACCATCTCACACCACAGAGACTGGCACACATCCAAAACAACAAGAAGAACCAGTGCTGGCGTGGATGTGGGAAAAAAGGGACTCTCATCCACTGTTGGTGGGAGTGCCGACTGGTCCAGCCATTTTGGAAAACAATATGGGCATTCCTCCGAAAACTAGACATTGAGCTCCCATTTGATCCTGCAATAGCACTTCTGGGAATATACCCGAGAGACTGAAAACACATAGCAGAAACACTATCTGTACTTCTTTATTCATCTCTGTGCTATTCACTATAGCTAGAATCTGGAAACAACCTAAATGCCCGAGAACAGAGGACTGGCTAAAGAAACTGTCGTTTATCTACACTATGGAATACTATGCGGCTGTCAGAAAAGATGAAATTATGAAATTTACCTGCAAGTGGATGGACATGGAGACTATCATGCTGAGTGAAATTAGTCAGAAGGAAAAGGACAGATATAGAATGACTGCATTCATTAATAGGACATAAATAGATACCAGTGTTTTACTAAATGTGGGAAATGGTAATGGCAGATTAAAACTCACCATTGAAAAACAATATGAACATTCCTCCAAAGACTAGAAATTGAACTCCCATTTGACCCAGCCATACCACTCCTGGGAATCTACTCTGGGAAACCAAAAATACACAGCGGAAACACCATCCCTACTTTTATGTTCATAGCAGCATTATTCACAATAGCCAGAATCTGGAAGCAACCAGAGTGCCCGAAAATCGATGACTGGATAAAGAAGCTTTGGTACATCTACACAATGGAATACTATGCAGCTATTAGGAAAAATGAAGTTCTAAAATTTGCCTATAAATGGATGGACATGGAGAAGATTATGTTGAGCGAAATTAGCCAGAAGGAGAGAGACAGACACAGAATGACTGCATTTATCTGCATAACATAAATATATATGTACATATTAAGATACCAATATCCAAGGTCAAGTGAAACATATATCAGGAGGTCTTGTCAAAGGTGGAAATTATCACAAACGTGTGGGAGTCAGGAGGTTAGGTAAGACAGAAAATGGAACAGTGTGCTAATAATTGTCGAGGGTACTAATGCCAACCTAGAACTGAGCATTAAATAGAGGCAAAAAGATACACATGACAACCCTTTAATGTATTATCTGTAATCCATAGTCTGGAGGGGAAGGAAAAGAGAGAGAGAGAAACGGAAAGAAATAAAGAACCTGCCATGGAGCTGGGCTGGGGGAGGGGGAGGGAACTGGGGACGTTGGTGGTGGGAGATGGGCACTGGTGGCGGGATGGGTGCTGGAACACTGTATGACCAAAACCCAAATATGAACTTTTTTAATTGTATATCTGTGTAATTGTAAAAATAAAAAATTAAAAAAAAAATAAATAAAACTCACCATTGAATATACACAAAGAGACTTAAGTGATAAACTCTAAATACCTGCAGGGCTAGACACAATGTGTAAAATAAGAGGGAGAGAGATGCAGAGACAGAGAGAGAGAGACAGAGAGAGAAAGAGAGGAAACTTGGGTACCTGCTATTAAGGCAGCATGGGGGGGGGGTGGGCGTGAGGGCGTGGGGTACATTGGTGGTGAAATGTGGCACTGGTGGAGGGATGGGTGCTGGTATACTGTATTACCAAGAACCAATTATGAATACCTTTGTAATTGTATGTTTCACAGTGGTATAATAAAAAATTAAAAACAAAACAAAAAACTTATTTAAATTGATTAGGATTTAAATCCTAGGATACGGGGATCTGTGAAGGATTTTATTAAAAAAAGAAGAAATTCTGCCACTGCTGTTCTATCCACAGGTTGTTCTCGGGGAGAGGGGACAGGACTAGCTCTCCTGCCTAAGAGGGGCCGTCTCCATTCCTTAAACTTCTCTTCTCAGTCCCATGTTTGATTCTCTAAAGTATTCTAGGGGTTGGGCTATCTTGGAATCTTTGCCTCTCTAGTTCTTTTAAAATTTACTTTTGGTTGATTTGCTGTTCAGTAATCAATTCATATGATACTGAGTTCTGTAATGCTAGAAGAAAGTTCACATCCTAAGTGATTTTTTAAAAAGTTAATCAATTCTAAAATCTCTTTAGCAGTCTGCTGGTATTAATGGCTCTTTCTCGATATGGGTATTATGGTAAGAATATCTCTAAGACAAAGCAGCCGCCTCAATGATGTGACACTCGGGTTTTATCCTCCTGCATAGTCATGGTCAGCAGCACAAGCAAACTGTTTCTGAATGTTTCTGTGGGGGACGGGGCGGGGGAGTGGGTTTTTTCTTTTAGTTTCACATGGTCAGGCTGGGAGGTGTAGCATGGGGCGGGGGGATCCAGGTGGAGAGAGAAAGAAGTAGAAGGGAGATTTGACTTTCCAGCATGTCTAGGAAAACAGGAGGGAAAATGGGAGGATCCTTGTTATTCTCTGGACCCAATCTCCCTTGGTTAAAAAGGAAGCCAATTCATCTAAGAATTTCTGATCAATCTGTTACAATATCTAGTTGTTTTCTTTCTACAACATTACACTGTTGGAGGAACTGCAGCACAGAAATATTCAAGCTAGAAGAGGCTGTTGCCTCCAGGTTGCGCCCCGCCCAATTATAGTTTGGACTAAGGTTCTATTTGGGCCCCAAACTGAATGTCAACTCCAGGTGGACCATCTTTTGTTACCTCACCAAGAGGCAACACTACTTACGTTATAAATATAACTTAGACTCTACTTAAGTAGGTTTTTACTTAATGTGATACACACACATACACACACACACACATTGAGATAAGAGGTCTTAGATACAAATGCCTTTTCTATATTTGCCAACTGTTCTTCTCCTCTCAATTATTTCTGATTGTTTTCTATAGCAGTACATGTCACTTGCTACTATGTATTCTTTTACATAAATATAGCATGATTTATTTGACTCATATAATGAAAAACTGGGTTTTCCTTTGTGTGCTTTTTAACTGTCATTATAAACATCATGTTTAAATAAAAATTCTTGAATTTCTATCTTTGTGACATTTGAAAGTCTACCTATAGGGAAAACCATCCCTAGAAGTGAGTTGATGTCCATGTACTCTGTGAAGAGATTCAGGCTTATGGAAGGAAAGATGAGGTCTAAAGCCACAGGGTCAAGAAAGGGGGGGGGGTTGGGGAATGAGATAGATAAAGTGCTTAAGGAACAGAGAAAATAGAAAATTCCAAAAGTGTGCTGGGAGTGATCCGTGAACTTCTGATCCAATGATCTGAAGTGATCCTTGCTAGTGCTCAAGGGGCCATACCTGGTGCTAGGGATTGAACCAGGTGTAACTCAAATGCTTTACCAACACTGAATTCTCTCTCTCTCTGGCCATCCTACCTAGTTTTCTATTATTTCAGTTTTATCCAAGATTAACTTGCTTTTTCATTCAGAATAATACAGGTATCTTTAAAAACTTGTCTGTAGGCCTCTGCTGACCCTGGTTTAACAATCATAAGGCTCCTTGAGCCCTCCAGGAGTGTTCCCTGAGCACAGAGCCAGGAACAAATTCCAAGCATCGCTGGAAGTGGCTATAAGAGAAAAAGTGTCTGTGTCTTTCTAACCGTTCAAAGAAGCGCCATTTAATAATAGAATAAATAATTAATTCAAACAGATAAGAAATGCATAGCTGCTTTGACAGGAATTTTCTCTAAATAAGAAAGACTGCTTGCTAGCACCGGCACTCTGTTGCCATGACTACATGTTACTATAGGCAATCCCAATAAGCAAAGACAATCAGTTCTCCAGATAACTGGAACAGGTTTAGGGAAGAAACTTGAAATGCCTGGAGGCTTTGGAACTCCGGAGACTTTTGGGCATGAACAATACAAAATCTCAGTGCTGGGGATTTTCTTAGATCTATTCAAGGTTGTAACACACATACTGAAAACCAAAACCAAACAGCCAACTGCAGAGCACAGAGATAAGGAACAGGGGGGCTGTTTTTCACTGGATAGGGGAAGCAGACCAAGGAACTAGAGGTCAGATGATAGACTCTGACAATGATATGACAAATATCCCAAAACTCTGGAGAGAGGTTGCATACCTGACAATGCTCAGGGCTTACTCCTGGCACCCTATGGGTGCCAGGAATTTAACCCAGGTTAGCCACCTGCAAGGCAAGCATGCTACTCACTGTCCTATGGCTCCTTCCCAAAGGTTCCAAATTTTGGTAAAAGGAGAAGTCTTCCACTAATGTTATTGATTCCAAGCCTATTTAAGTACTGTGAAATTGTTTTGTTTACAAATTCTAACTGTAGATGGCATGTATACAGATATAGGTCTGTCTCGGGATACCAATAGATATTTATAAATTAAATGGAGGAGATGGTTTGGATATCAGATGCCAAACACTTGAATTGTGGCACCTACCAAACACCTGTCCTTACATGGTCCTAAGAGAAAATAACAACTGTTCATAAGGAATAGGTTAAACAAAGACATTTTTATTGTTCTGAGTATGGGTTCTAAGCTCAGACAAGAATTCCAGTGAGGATTCTGGGATGTGCTCTTTTTAATATTGTGGTTTTGTTGTATTTCAATTTAAAGATTCTATATGCTTTTATGAGTTAAGCATTTTAAAATTTTTTTTAATATACCACTTTGAGATATACAATTACAGAGATGTTTATGATTAGGTTTCAGTCATACAATGTTGACCTATCCCCCACCAGTTCACATTTCCCACCACCAATGCCCCAGATTCCCTCCCACTCCCCCAGCCTGCCTATATAGCAAGCATTCTTCCTCCCCTCATCCTCTTCTTCTTCTTCCTCTTCTTCCTCTTCCTCCTCCTCTTCTGCTCCTTCTCCTCCTCCTTCTCCCTCCCTCTCTTTCTCTCCCCCTTCTCTTACACACATTTAGGGATTATCATGCATATCCCTTTGGCTACATTCAATGCTCAGTCCTAGTCTGGTGCTACCATTTCCAACAATTATTAGCAAACTGGTCCCTTCTCTATCTTACCTAACCTCTCCAACACAGTTGTCGTAGTTTACAACCATTGACAAGACCTCCTGGTCCATGCTTTGCCTGGCCTAGGATATTAGTCTTGTACTGTTTTTATATCCCACAAATAAGTACAGGGCATTAAATATATGTCTATATCTGTCCTTGTCCTTCTGACTAATTTCATTAAGCATGATAATATGCATGTCCATCCATTTATAGGCAAATTTCATGACTTCGCTTTTTCCTGACAGCTGCATATATTCCATCGTATAGGTGTACCATGGTTACTTTAGCCAGTCTTCTGTTCTCAGACACTTAGGTTTTTTCCAGATTTTGGCTATTGTGAATAGTGCTGCTATGCACAAAGAAGTGCAGATAGTGTTTCTGCTGTGTAGTTTTGGGTTTCCAGGGTATATTCCCAGGAATGGTATTGCTGGGTCAAATGGGAGCTCAATTTCTAGTTTTTGAGGAATGTCCATATTATTTTCCAAAAAAGGCTGTACCAGGGGCCGGAGCGATAGCCCAGCGGGTAGGGCATTTGCCTTGCACGCTGGCTGGCCTGTGTCGGCCCGGGTTCGAATCCCGGCATCCCATATGGTCCCCTGAGCACCGCCAGGAGTGATTCCTGAGTGAAGAGCCAGGAGTAAACCCTGAGCGTCGGCGGGTGTGACCCAAAAAAAAGCAAAAAAAAAAAAAGGCTGTACCAGTCAACATTCCCACGAATACCTTTCTCCCCACATCCACACCAGCACTGGTTGTTATCGCTCTTTGGGGGTGTGCCAGTCTCTGTGGTGTAAGATGATACCTCATTGTCGTTTTGATTTGCATCTTCCTGATGATTAGTGATGAAGAGCAGATTCTATATTTGTATAAAATAGAATATAGGGCGAATGTAGGTGTAAAGCACAGAGTGAAGATCCCTTTGGTTCTAGACTTCAGAAATAAAATATTGTAAGTAATTTGATCCACGTGTTCCAGGTGTCCCTTTAATAGCTCCTTACAGGGCCACTGGCAGCATATGTGCATTTAATTTCACCTTCCTGTGTTTCTTGGCCTTTAGACTATTGGCAGCTCTTCTCCTTTAGATGTAATTATTCATAAGTACCTTTAGGGTTCTGGCTCCCGGTACATCTCTTCAGCTCCACAATCTCCCTGCATTAACATACGCCTCAGAGACCTGGGACCTATGAAAGCAGGATGAGAACGCTATTCGGGTCTCCCAAAGAGGAATCAAAAGAGCTATGCTTGGAATACCATGCCTCACTCAAGTGAGAGAAAGAATCTGAGTTCGACCTCCATCAAAGATGGAGAGTCAGGGATGCTGTCTCATTTGCCAAGGCATGGAAAATCAGGTGGGCTGGACATGTAATGCAATTTGAGACGACCGCTGGACTAAAGCCATTACCGACTGGATCCCATGGGATATCTAAAGATCACGTGGCCGCCCACCTACAAGATGGTCAGTCTTCTTCGTCAAAACCCTGAACAAATGGTTTGAGGCTTTTCGTATTCCTGGAGCAAGCAGATGCCATTGGGCTACACTGGCATGTGATAGGGTCAAATGGAAATGTTACTAGTGCCCGCT
Organism: Cryptotis parvus; assembly: GCA_021461705.1. Classification (NCBI taxonomy): domain Eukaryota; kingdom Metazoa; phylum Chordata; class Mammalia; order Eulipotyphla; family Soricidae; genus Cryptotis; species Cryptotis parvus. The sequence continues at coordinate 53,355 of JAJIBD010027259.1, read as the reverse complement.
TGAGGAAATCAAAGAATAACGGAATGTCAAGTGATCAAGTGATCTTTAGGGCTGGAGCAACAGCACAGCAAGAAAGGTGCTTGCCTCACATGTAGCCAATGCTATTTGATCCTTGGCACCACATATAGTCCCCTGGGCCCCTGCCAGGAGTGACCCCTGAGCACAGAACATGAACACCACCAAGTATGGTCCCAAATATTCAAACAAAAAAAGTTTTCAAAATAAAATAAACAAAATAGCTTTATACATAGGTCAATGGGCCCTTAATTATTTCCGTAGCAGAAACACTCTAGAAGTGAAATTTCTACATGAAGAATCTGCAGAATTTTTAAGCAAATGCACATTGCCAAATTATCTTTTAAAAAGGTCAGGGAAATTCCACTACCAGCATTGATATAGGTCTGTCAGTTCCCCTGTGCTATGTTCACCAAATTGAAGGTTTGTGTATCTAAACTGATGCTTTATTTTTTCTAATCAGCTTTTGTCAGTTCCCATGCTGTTGTACTGTTGTCCCACTTATTTCTCATTGTGTAACCATGCCACAGACCAAAACAACCACTGTTTTATTGGAACCCCAGCTTTTGTGGTGCACATTCGGGCTCAGGATTGTTAACATGATAGAGCTATGGCGTGGCACTGCTGCCAGGGTGTCTGGAGGGTCCAGATTGGTGGTACTCCCTGTCTGGTGGTAAGGGACACAAGGAAGGGTGCACAGTGGACCTGGGCCTTCCTCTTTCTTCCTGCTAGACTCTGCAGTGGGCACTCCCTTTCTTTCAGGACTAGAGCCTCCGAGAAACCAAAGGCAAGAAAGGTGCAAGTCCTTTGAAAGATTAGACTTGGAATCGTTCTGGTGACTTTGTCACCATCCAGCTGGCCAGCACATCCCTGGGCTTCAAGACCTAAGACAGCAAGAGGAGAGTCAGTTGTCACCTGGTCAACATTAAGGTGTCTCTTCCTGGAGCTGGCAGAAAGATAGCACAGGTGTTCAGACACCTACGTGGCTATGTCAGACCCTGGTGCCCTCCATCTCTAGCGCTAGAGTTGGACATATGCAATTGAGGTGGGGGAAGGAATTGTCCTAGCGGTGCTCGGGAGCCTCAACCTGCCCACCCGCTTCTCATCCCACTGTATCACTGTATCACTGTCTTCCCGTTCATCATCGATTTGCTCGAGAGGGCACCAGTAGCATCTCCATATGACCTGTCTCATGCAAGTAGAGCCCAAGGTCACCTGCTTGCTCCAGGAACATAAAGAGCCTCAAACCATTCCATCAAATCATGGGAATGAGGTCTATAATTGTTACTGGTATCTGGCATATCAAATACGGCACATGTGTCTCATCCCACACACATGCACAAATGCTGCAAGAAAAAGATCTCTCTTCCCATTTCCTAATGGGACTTAGTGAAAATCCCTACCTTTGTTTTTTAGTTTAATAAAGTTTATCAGAAAAAAAAACATATATTGATAGATCAATGATTTCGAGTCTTTGAAGATTTAAGTTTTGGTAACAAGGAAGTTTAATTTTTTTACAGATAAATTACCTGTTTTTATTTTGGAAATAACACATAAAATATAAGAATTGTGTGGGATTTGGTAGCACTGACCCACAAAGCTATATGTCTGTTTGGAGTCTGTTTTGAAAGAAACATTCAGGTCATTTTACTTTTTCCATTTTGTTCCTGGTTTTCTGATTGGGTAATTATATCAGTTGTGGTCATTTTAATGCCTTTTGCACATTAAGTGTAAAGTTATACATGTTACTAGTATGGGAACTTGAAAAGTACTTTATATAATAGGAAGGTGATAGTTGCCAATGTCATGGATGTCTCCGTTCTTGAACAGTAGAACTGTCCTGATGGTTTTCCATTGGGAGGGCACCTTGCATTTGGACAGGTAGCATGTGAAGAGCTGAGCCAGTGTATTGATGAGTACTGATGGCAGATTCTTCAGGTGTTTGGATCTGACTTTGTCTGGGCCAGTGCTGTTTGCTTCTTTACTGATGAAATGGCATGTCGGATTTCAGAAGAGAGAACGTTGGGAATGACATATCCATCCTGAAGAATTTGGTATGTGGGCAGGTGGACGTGACTATCAAAGAGATCTGAGTATCAGTCCTGGGTAATCTTCTCCATTGACTTTCTGGAAGATGTGATAGATCCATCAGGACATCAGAGGGCAGTCATCTTGGTCTTATAGTTGGCGAAGGACAGGTGGGTGTTGCAAATGCTTTTCCCAGCTTCTGCTACATAGACCAGTATTGCTGCTCTTCTCTCTTTGAGGTCTTCCTTTATTGCTTCTCTGCACTGCTCTGCGAGCTTGGACATTAGCTTACGGTTGCCTGAGGCTCACATCTTGCCATGTTGGTGAATGAGCTTGAGAGTTTTTGAAAACAGGCGTCCTTTTGTGGCTTTTTCTCTCTCTCAGCATTTCTCACACAATCATGGAGGTGCTGAACCAGTCGGTTGCATTCTTCGTCGATGTCGTCAATGATGGCATCTTCCCATGTTGCCACAATGGTGCCAAAGAGCTGCCAGTTGGTGGTCATTTGAAGTTCTCTTCTTAAACTTTGCAGTCCTTTCTCCCCATTCTGCGAAGTAGAATTTTGCACGCAAGAAGACAGTGATCGATCCTGTTTGAAATTTTGAGATGACAGAGGCATCGGTCAGGCCAAACTGTCGATTGAATATGACGTGGTCAAGTTCATTGTGGAACTGTTCACCAGGAGATTCTCATGTTGAACATTTAGATTCAGCCTTCTGGAAATGTGAGTTACCATGAATGATCTTAGTCGACATGATGAACTCAGTCTCTCACTCTGTTCATTCCATTCTAGACCATGAGTCCCTATGTGAAGTCCTTCAGCCGATCTTCTCAATCCTATCTTGGCTTTAAAATCAGCAACTATGATCTTGTAGAAGGTGTGGTCTGCTTTATAGAACTCCTCCAGTTCGATGTAGAATTTCTCAATTTCTTCTTCTTTGTATGTGGATGTTGTTGCATAGACAATGAAGATAGAAACTGCTGGCAGTAGGCCACATCTATTCAAGTGTAATCATCCGATTTGGTTTGTTAGGCACTCTAATGAATCAATGCTCATGGCCTGGTTTGTGCTGACAAGGACACCGACACCACTGATGCCTCTTTTGTCGTATGTTCGGAGGAACAGTTCTTCTCCAGTGTTGAAAATAGCGTGATGTGATTGAGGCCTTCTTGTCTCAGTCAGACCAATGATGTCATACTTGATCTTTTGTGCTTGCACCATCAGGTTCTCTATATATGCTTCTGATGCCAGCGTATGTGCATTGAGAGTACAGAGTCATTTCAGTCCTTCATCATTTTGGCAGCCTAGTTTGGCCCTGAGGTTTTATCAGCCTCTTCTTGCTAGTCCTTCGTAGAGTTGCTGTATTTAGGGCTCTTTCAGGGTCAGGGAGATGAGATCCATGATGGACAGCTTGCTAGGCTCTGCTGTGTAGGCAGAATATTCTCAGTAGCTTACCAGCTCTCTGAGAGGGATGGGTGGAATACTCTTGGTAATTTACTGATGAACTGATGCCACATGCAATGGGGAGAGCTAGTAGCAGCTCTGTCCCGTGTATCTGTGTATCTGGTTCAAGCATACCTGGCCTTGAAATAGGTTTCTATGAAGGGTGGGGCTCTGACAAGTCAGGCTTGAGATCAGCTTTCTCTCTTGGGTGGAGCTCTGACAAGCTGTGGAGTCCAGATGATGAAAAAGGCTGCCAACATGGTGTGGGGGTTCCTCTGGATTCTTCTGAGGCTATATTGGGATGGGGGACCCAGGCCGGAAGTCACCCTCCCTCCCTGGCCACCTCATGATCAGTGGAGCCCAGGGAGTGCAACGGGGAGAGCTGTGCAGGAGAAAGAGAGTGGCATGGAATGCCTTCAAGAGCATTGAAGAAATAACTAAAAGGACAAAGAACCTCTGGCTCTGGGCACATGTCTTCAACTCTACCATTCTCCCTGCATTAACATATGCCTCAGAGACCTGGGCCCTATGAAAGCAGGATGAGAATGCTATTCTGGTCTCCCAGAGAGAAATTGAAAGAGCTATACTTGGAATATCACGCCTCATTCAAGTGAGAGAAGGAATCCAGAGTTCTGACCTCCGTTTCCGCTCCAGAGTCAGGGACGGTCTCGTTTGCCAAGGCATCAAAAATCAGATGGGCTGGACATGTAATGCAATTTGGAGACGACCGCTGGACTAGAGCCATTACTGACTGAATCTCATGGGTTGTCAAAAGATCACATGGGCGCCCACCTACAAGATGGTCAGACTTCTTCGTCAAGACCCTGAACAAACAGTTTGAGGCTCTTTGTATTCCTGGAAAAGGCAGATGCCATTGGGCTACCTGGCATGTGACAGAGACAAATGGGAATGATACTGGTGCCCACTTGAGCAAATTGATGAATAATGGGATTTAAGTGATCAAGTGATAATAGGAAGGGAAGCAAAATGCTCAAGGGTCATACTAAAGTAGTACTTTCCCGAAATGGTCATTGTTTGAAGAGGAGACTAACTGTAGGCCTTAATTTTTTGTAAATAAAATTTCATACAAAAAGGTTTAGATTTGCACAATCAAAGAATTGAAGGAGAAATATGTAAGATATCAAGATCAGACTTCAGTACAAGAACAAAAAAGTCAAGGCAGGGCTCTTACCATTCGGTTCTTCCTTATTCCTTAAAACCAGTTGTTGGTAAATATGTGAAAAATAGATGAGTAGGAATATCAATTCTCCCAGAATGCTTTGGAATTATGGAATCTGTGGGACCCAAACCAGCTCTCTCTCTGGCTCAGAGTCCTTGAAAATATACTCTCCCAGCTGCTTTTGATTCTCACTTGTCTGGCTTCATCCATACTCCTCATGAGTGGTCACAACTTTATTCTCCTACAGAGTCCATAGGGAGACTGGTAACAGTACAGGTGGTAGGGTACTTGCCTTGCACTCATCTGACATGGGTTCAATCCTGGGCACCACATATGGTCCTCCCCGTCTGCCCAGGAGTAATACCTGAGTGTAGAGCCACGAGTAAACTCTGAGCAGCACCAGGTGTAGACACCACCAAAACAACAAGAAGTCCCTCATGACTGTCTGTGAGTTTCTAATACTTGCTGTCTCACATTTTCCCCATCTCTAAACATTACACATGCTATGACTGTTTTTAACAGTTAATTTCTCACAACAACTAATCCTTGAATTATAGATTTACCTGAGGCTATAAAGCACATTAAAACACACTTGTAAAAAACACAATCATGGAAATCTACATCTGGAAGAAATTCTGAGACATCTGGTTAAACCCTCCTATTCCACTCGTAGATTGAGGTCCAAACCATAGACTCTCATCAGCTGATATGACTAAGAAACATTATTGTACATTCAAAGGAATAAACAGCTCTTGCAAATTTGCTCCCCAGGTTAGGGGTGACATATGGAACAACCCTTGGGAATCATTAAAGGAGTACAGAGACAACTAGGCTGATGGTGAAGCACAGCTGCCAAACAGTGAAAAAGATGAACAGCCTTTAAGATCCTGTGACTAGCAATGCTGAGATTTGAGGGTCAGTTTTCCTGTGCCTGGCTGGTGGCTGGGATTCATGAGGGGTCAGGCTCCAAGATGGGCCAGTTCCTGTCCACTGCACTTCACAGAATCATGTTTGAGAAACTAAGCCCTATAGACTCCAAATATTCCTTTTTTTGTTTCCTTCTTGGCAACCAAATTAAAACTGCACCTAGGGATTTCTCTCCCCTTTTGCTGATCTGGATGTGAACCGTGCAGTGAAATCCCCACACACAGCACTGACGAGCTCCCAGGGTGTTGCTGAAAATGTGGCTGAGCAGAAATGAAAACATCTAGTCTTGTTGCAGTCAGCATACAGAATTAATCTCTGAAAGTAAAGGAAGAATTAGCTTCCCTCTGTAAGATAAATGCAGAGCATGGGGAGTCAGAGGTGTTTGGCTCAGCTGCTTGTAAAGGAGCACATCTGGGAGATATGCCCTTGGCACACAGTTTAATGAGTCTGATATCTTACTGGTTATGCTTTGGGGTTTATATACATATAGAATATACTTGATAAATTAAGTGTTTAAATATCTTTAATACTTTTGAGTATCAGAAGTGCCAAGTGTCTTGACCTTTTCAGCCTTATCTCGTGGAGGCTTACTCTTCAAGTAAACATAAAATTAGGAACCATCTCCAGCCAGAGTAATAGAGCAGATAAGTTGCTTGCCTTGCACATGACTGGCCTGGATTCGATTCCCCACATCCTATATGGTCCCCTGAGTCAACCAGGAGTGATCCCTGAGCACAGAGCCATGAGGGAACCCCAGAGTACTGAGGGTGCCCCCAAGCAAGCATAAAACTAGGAACCATTTAAAATATTTAAAGTCAATATGAAGGCCAGGGCGATAGCACAGCGGGTAGAGCGTTTGCCTTGCACGTGACTGACCCGGGTTTTATCCCCGGCATCCCATATGGTCCCCCAGGCACCACCAGAAGTGATTCCTGAGCAAAGAGCTAGGAGTAACCCCTAAGCATTGCCGGGTGTGACCCAAAAAAGCAAAAAAAAAAAAAGTCGATATGAAAGAAAGCTATTTTTTCACACAATTTCCACACTATTTTTAAATTTTATTTTTACCTTGATGCTAAATATTATAGTTTGCTGCAAGTTGACTTTAGGTTGACCTTGAGACCACTCACTACTTTCAGATTAGCTAAATATTAGGTCTTGGTCTATCTCAAAGTGTAACCCATGAACCACTTGCTTAGAATCATAAGAAAGTCTTTTAAAAGTTGTACAGAAAGGTTGAGGAATCATAGACTATTATTACCTCCCCCACACACACACACCTAAGGAAATAGACAAAAATCCCATTTTTCAGAAGATCAAAATAGCAGCAGCAAAGCTGATAAAGGTGAAAACCATAAAACAGGACTGAAGTGATAGTACAGCCTTGCACATGGCTAACTCAGGTTCAATAGGTGCTGCAATATTGTATATCTAAAACTCAACTATGAATAACTGTAATCATAACACTTTAATTTAAACTTAAATTATAACTTTAATTTAAAAATGAAAAAAATAAATTATTTTGCAAGACAAAAGAAATAGGTATAATACAGTTGTAGTTCTAACACATAAATTAAATAAAAGAAAGACCAAACTAAATAGTTACTGGTCTCAGGGAAAAAAAAAAGACTAAAAATAATCACAATGACTACAGCAGAAAACTACAAAGAAATTAAAACAATTAGAGACCAAATTATATGTTCACATCTAAATGATACAAAATATGAATCATCGTCATTGGAAGAACATACTTCGATAATAGAAGGTAAAATTATTCAGAAACACAACAAAGAAAAAATTCCCTAAAGTGAAAATGAAATTTGCTGTTGAAATGGTTCGCCACTTACCTAGAAACTATTGACTAAAAAACAATAGATGTTGATCAGGATATTTAATTTTAGGCATAAAGAAAGATTTCCTAAAGCTTCTAAGCTGAAACACTTGTCACCTACAAGGGGTGAAAGTGAAGCTAACCTCCTGCTTTTCCCTAAAATTGCCTCCTACTTTTCACAACTTGAACTAAGACAGGTATTTGTTTGTCTTATTTAATACCCTGGATACTTCCTGATTTGCTTGATACTTGACTTCCCAACTACTGACAAATGTTGAAGTTTCTAGTTATACTTATGTAATTGTCTATTTTTCCTTTCCTTTCTTGATTTGTTTCCTGTCTATAAGCTCTGTTATTTAGTACATTCACATTTATCATGATCAAATGTCCTGTGTCTCAGGTAATAGTTCTTATTTTGAAATTACTTTGAAACTATTGGTGTTTGCTTGATATGACTTTTCCATCCTTTTACATATAGTATGTTCATGTCTTTATATTTACAGTAAGATGTTGTCTGTCTGGAACTCAAATTCCACATATGGTATCCTCCCACCCCCAACACACACACATACACACCAGGTCCCTGATGCTCTATTTACTTCCTTCAGACATTTTTCTCACTGCAATATTAATTTAAGGTAGTTTTCAGCTGTGTTGCATGTTCTCTGTTTATTCATTTTGTAGTGTTTATTCATTTTGAGTTGTTGCTGATCTTTTACAGGTACTTTTTTTCTTTTCATAGATTATATTCTAATTTTTTAATTCCCTAGATTTTTTATAGTTTATACTTCTGTCTCTATCTACTTTCTTGAATATATAGAACCTGTTTAAAGCATCCTAACATGCCAAATTTATGAACTCTATCATTTTGGAGTGTTTCTATTTATAGATCATATTTACTATTTCCTTTGACTGTCTGGTGATTCAGTTATTCGATGCCTTTGTAGTCTACCTTACAGTCTATGAGATTTTGTTTCTATTGCCAGCCTAAGTATCTTGGAATACCTATCGGTTGTAGGTTTGCTTGACTAATCATGGTTCAAACTGACTTTCCTGGCTTTTCTAAGAAATCAATATCCTACTCGGTCACTCCCTAACTGATGTATTTGAGATCTTTACACTCTGGTTGGCAGAACCCAACTTTGCCCAGTCCTGTCAGAATTGCAGTTACTGTTCAAAATATAGAATTAGCAGGCTTCTTTCCCAAGACTCAGTTTTCCCTGACATAGACACTCCAGATCTCTGGTCAGCTGAAGACGAAAATTTTCTCTTTATTAGCTTTCTTCTCTCAGAGGGAAAATCTAGCAGCTTCAATCTTGGGCCTGTCTTCTCAATGAGACTGCAGTGCTTGTTTTGGTTATCTCTCTGTGTTCTGCAATCTAGAGACTTCTGGGCAGAAAACTAGGCCAACCACAGGGCTCACTTCATTTAGTCCCTTTCTCTCAGGGGGATAACAGACTGGCATTGCCTAGTACCTGGTGTCTGAAAGCCAGTTCTTTATACACTTTGTCTAACTTCCTAATTATTTATAAGAGAGAAGTGAATTCCCTGTGCTTCATTTGGGCCAGAGGTGGCATTAGCCAACTTACCACTCAACCAAACTTAAACCCTGAACTCTCTGAACACACAAGGGATTATTTTTGTATTCTACATTTTAATTTCTAAGAACAAATGGCTGCCATAAATCTGGATGAGACAGGATGAGCAATGTCTTCAATATAATATCTAAGGTGACCATATTCAATAATATCAATAATATCTAGGATGATCACATCTAGGAAGAATGTTGAGAACAGGGACTTTACTTCTTTTTATGTCTGGGAACAAATCCATTCTGATCATCAGAAATGCCCTAGGGAAGTGAGAGCAGAAGGAACAGAACTCTCACTGCTGATTACTGCTGAAAAGGACTGAAGTTTGGGGGAGAGAAGGAAGGACCATTTCAAGGTCTATGATTCACTCTGCACTGTCTAGTCCCCAAGTATCATGAGGCGCAGCTCCCAAGCAGAGGGCTGGAAATAGCACCCAAACGCCACTGGATTTGGTACAAACAAACATATAAAAGGCCAACATGCATTTCTTTAACTTTTAAAATTATTTTTAATCAAATAAACTTCTTTTCTTGCTCTGAGACCTAGCACCAAGATACAAAGAGTGCCAGTACTAACGGATGCATGGGTAGAGAAAAGAAATATTGGCATCCTTTATTCTCATCAGCAATTCTGAAGATGCCTTATAAATTCCAGACTCTGTGCTAAATACTGGGGTTTCAGCTCTTTTATTGTAACCATCCCATTTTCATTTCAGAGAATATTTTAATTGGATGGCTTGGACTCATTTGGAGTTGTCAAAATCCATGTAGCATAGCAGAATAACCTGAGGGACTTGAAAGAGTGTCTCAAAATAGAGCTGTGGAAAAAAGAGGCAGACTTTATATTGGCTTTCAAATCCTTTTGGAGCAAAGGAAATTTACAGCCTAGGTTGCTCTCCGGACCCTACCCCTCCCAACATCACTGCATTTTGGGAGACATATTGTCATTTCAGTGTTGCCAGGTCATTTTCTTTAAATGATTTATTCAGGACAAAATACTCTTTATTAAGAAAACTTTGTGCTAAATTTTACCAAAACAATTTGTGTCATGATACAAGATGAAATTTGCCACATCAATAAGATTTTAGGAAGACTGGCTACAATTGATGAAGTGTCCTAAATACTCTTAAAGTATGCAAGATGCAATTCATCAGAGGGCCACTCATCTCTAATTTTGTAATGTTTTGAAACAGGGCCATCTTGTGGAAATTCCCTAGCTATGGAAACCTTAAGTCACCTTCTCAATCCAAAATTTAAAATATTCGGGGCCGGAGTGATAGAACAGCGGGTAGGGTGTTTGCCTTGCACGCGGCTGGCCTGTGCCGGCCTGGGTTCGATCCCCGCATCCCATATGGTCCCCCGAGCACTGCCAGGAGTAATTCCTGAGTGTAGAGCCAGGAGGAACCCCTGAGCATCGCTGGGTGTGACCCAAAAAGCAAAAAAAAAAACCTCAAAATGTGTCTCTGTGATAGAATTATTCATGGGAGGTGCCATGAAAGTTGAGTGTACACTGTCTCTTTTGTAAGAAATACACGTATAAAGGAAAACTCTTGTTGAACTGCTAAAACGAGACTGTTTAATGCTTATAATGAGAAAGCAAAAACTTAAATCTGCACAACAGTTAAACCTTGATCTGAGGTGGCTTCTCACAGTCTGCCTTAAGTGATCTTTCCTCTCTCTCCTCTAGACCCCAACATCTTTTGTCTCTAGCTGCAGTTATTTAAGGAGATGAAGACATTGCAGTGAGTTACTAAGTTTTTACTGGGTCAATTCCCTAAACTCAGATAGAATGTTATTTTTAAACTTTAAAAAATGTCTCTAGTGGGACAGGAGCAATAGTACCCCGGGTAGGTCATTTGCCTTGGGTTCAACTCCTGGTACCACATATAGCTCCCGATTCCCTCCAGGAGTGTCTGAGCACAGAGTCAGATGTAAGTCCGGAGCACAGTCAGGTGTGCCTCCCAGCCAAAAGAAAATGTCTGTCAGTCTGTGTTTCATGTTAGTTTATTTAGTTACCAGTCTTGAACAAGAGGAGTAGGGAAAATTTCCCACCTCTTACAATTTGGTGATGAAGATGAAGTGACTTTAGGAACACCGTATGGCACTATATGAAAAGAGAATATATAATAGTAGATTTCCTCCCCCCAAAAAAGTTTTTTTAACCATGTCAGCCTGCTAGATCTCTATGTATGGGGTCTAAAGGAAGAGAAAGTGGTAAGTCTCTTCCAATCTCCTAAATAGTTTAATGGGACCAGGTCCTTGAGCAATATATATGGGTTCTCAAAATAGCCATATTATAATTTGATATGCCAAAACCCAGTAACAATTATAAACCTCATTCCCATGACCTGAAGGACCTGAGGCTCTTTGTGTTCCTGGAGCGAGCAGATATCTTTGGTCTACATTAGCACATGACAGGACGCATTGAGATGTTACTGGTGCCCGCTTAAGCAAATCGATGAACAATGGGAAGACAAGTGATACAAGTGATAATAGCCATGCTTAATTTGAATCTGAATTCTCTCAGTAATCCTCTTCCTCTCAGAGAAGGTGATATTTCCTCTCTCTGTTATTTGCTTGTCGCAATGATGAAGATGTAGGTAATGTTATTTGTATATCTCACGGTGGTATAATAAAATACTTAAAAAATGTAGGTAATGTGTACACAAGGTAAATGCTGAGGGATTTCTTGGAAGCCAAGTCACAACAATGACAGCACAAGTAGCTAATTAGTAGATGCTTCTCACCTCAAAGTCTTCTGTAACAGGTAAGTTGGGCAATGAATAGGCAAAATTGGCATAGTCCAAAATAAAAAAATAAAAATTAAAGGCATACTGAAGGGAAAATTGAATCTCATCTCAATAACTCATTGCTCTTCAGCGCTGTGTAAGGTTCACATACCCCTGCTGCTGTCCCAACCCTCCACTGTTAGGTAGCCGCAAACCACAGACACACAGAGACATAGAACAGGGAGTTCAGAGGATAGATTTATTAAAGTTCAGCTGAGGGCTCCCAAGCCAAAGACACTCAGAGAGCCCTGAGCATCAGGCAGACTCTCCTTTTATGCATTTTCACGACAGTATTCAACTACTTAAGCACATTCCTAACTCTAATCTAAGCAAAGCAGATTTACAGAAGCAGAAGACAGCTGTGGTTTGTGGCCCTACTACACAACATTCTGACCAATCACGATCACGATCACGATCACGATCTTCCCGTTGATCATCTATTTGCTAGAGCGGGCACCAGTAATATCTCCATATGTCCTGTCTCATGCCAGTAGAGCCAGGGGCATAGGCTTGCTACAGGAACATAAAGAGCCTCAAACCATTATATTAGGTCATGGGAATGACCTAATATAATTGTTACTGGAATTTGGCATATCATATACAACACGAGAAGCTTGCCAGGCTTGCCGAGCGGGAGGCAAACTCTTTTAAACACCTCCAAATAAAGCATTTATTGATGAACCGCGCGCCGCTGCGCTTGCGAGCCGGGCTGTGATGGGCTAGTCTGCTGGGTGGAGTTCTGACGAGACGGAAGTCCAAAAGTGAAAAAAAATGGCGGCGCCCGTGGAGTGAGGAGGGGTGGCCTGGCTTGTTGTGAGGCTCTGCCGAGGTGGTGGGCCAGGGCTAGAACCCGCCATGCCTCCCGACTGCCTCATGAACGGCTGTGCACAGGGAGAGCAAGGAACAGCTCTGCCCCATGTCTGAGTGTCTCTGGAGCAGCATACCTGGGCCGGATTGAGGAAAAAGCTGCAGGGTGGGTGTAGGTGATCCGGGCTGTGATGGGCTGGTCTGCTGGGTGGAGTTCTGACGAGACGGAAGTCCAAAAGTGAAAAAATGGCGGCGCCCGTGGAGTGAGGAGGGGTGGCCTGGCTTGTTGTGAGGCTCTGCCGAGGTGGTGGGCCAGGGCTAGAACCCGCCATGCCTCCCGACTGCCTCATGAACGGCTGTGCACAGGGAGAGCAAGGAACAGCTCTGCCCCATGTCTGAGTGTCTCTGGAGCAGCATACCTGGGCCGGATTGAGGAAAAAGCTGCAGGGTGGGTGTAGGTGATCCGGGCTGTGATGGGCTGGTCTGCTGGGTGGAGTTCTGACGAGACGGAAGTCCAAAAGTGGGAAAAAATGGCGGCGCCCGTGGAGTGAGGAGGGGGTGGCCTGGCTTGTTGTGAGGCTCTGCCGAGGTGGTGGGCCAGGGCTAGAACCCGCCATGCCTCCCGACTGCCTCATGAACGGCTGTGCACAGGGAGAGCAAGGAACAGCTCTGCCCCATGTCTGAGTGTCTCTGGAGCAGCATACCTGGGCGGATTGAGGAAAAAGCTGCAGGGTGGGTGTAGGTGATCCGGGCTGTGATGGGCTGGTCTGCTGGGTGGAGTTCTGACGAGACGGAAGTCCAAAAAGTGAAAAAAATGGCGGCGCCCGTGGAGTGAGGAGGGGTGGCCTGGCTTGTTGTGAGGCTCTGCCGAGGTGGTGGGCCAGGGCTAGGAACCCGCCATGCCTCCCGACTGCCTCATGAACGGCTGTGCACAGGGGAGAGCAAGGAACAGCTCTGCCCCATGTCTGAGTGTCTCTGGAGCAGCATACCTGGGCGGATTGAGGAAAAAGCTGCAGGGTGGGTGTAGGTGATCCGGGCTGTGATGGGCTGGTCTGCTGGGTGGAGTTCTGACGAGACGGAAGTCCAAAAGTGAAAAAAATGGCGGCGCCCGCCCGTGGAGTGAGGAGGGGTGGCCTGGCTTGTTGTGAGGCTCTGCCGAGGTGGTGGGCCAGGGCTAGAACCCGCCATGCCTCCCGACTGCCTCATGAACGGCTGTGCACAGGGAGAGCAAGGAACAGCTCTGCCCCATGTCAGGTCTAATGCGGCTGCATGGGCTCGACCGGGCGGCTGTCACTCACCGCCAAGATGGCGGCCCCAGCAGCGGCGCTCTGCGGAGCTGTTGCGGCCTTCGGTGGTCGCGGCTGCTGCGGTGGTCCCAGCTCCCCGGCTGCGCAGCTCCTGGCCCGGGACCCTCTGGGAGCGCGGTTCATGTCCCAACAGAAGCGGGCAGCGGAAACTCACTTCGGGTTTGAGACGGTGCCGGAGGAGGAGAAGGGGGCAAAGTCTATCAGGTGTTTGAAAGTGTGGCCAAGAAGTGCGACGTGATGAACGACATGATGAGTCTCGGCATCCATCGGGTCTGGAAGGACCTGCTGCTGTGGAGGATGCACCCGCTTCCTGGGACCCAGTTGCTCGATGTTGCTGGAGGCACAGGTGACATTGCATTCCGGTTCCTCAACTACGTTCAGGCGCAGCAGCAGAAGAAGCAGAAGAGACAGTTACGTGCCCAACATTCTGACCAAACTTACACTTATTCCATCACCAGGCTCTTTATTAGTTATTAACCAATTTTGTGTCTTCTACAACATTCTGACCAAACCTACCCCCATCTTGTTAGCGGGCGCTCTGCTTGCCCCCTCTTGTTAGCGGGCGGGCTCTTTCTGAGAGTTATCAATCAATCTTTTCTCTACTCCTCCCAGTGCTTGTGGTCTGGGGTCAGTTTGGGTATGCCTGAGTAATCTCTTGCTTTCTCTATCTTTTCCCTAAACTGGCTTGTGTCATAGTCGGCTCACATCTACCCCCATCATGTAAGTTTGTGTCTGTCCTCAATCTTGGATCTGTCCCTAATGGTGCACTATCCAAGGGATGGTGTTCAAACCAACCTGCCTGAAAGCTGGGGATGGATTTTAATGACAGAGTTCATGTTTCACATAAATAAGACTCTGGGTTTGTTACCCAGCACCTCTCAGCACTACTCCTACTATATATAGCACTACTCCTACTATATATAGCACTACTCCTAATATAATTCTACCAACAGCAGCAGTACCAGCAGCATAGGTCAGAGAAAAGACTCTCATCAAATAGAGTCTGATGAGACTCAACAGTCATCAGAGAAGTAAGTTTACTGACAGACAATACTCTCTCCCCTAATATTCTGGCCCCTTCACTTTCCTGCCCACTATGCTTTAACTCTAACTTTTGCGAACTAGTTAACTAGATAGTATATAAAAACCCAATTTAATTGTATCTGATTTTTTCAATAAACTAGAGTGCCCTCTTGTGGGAACACTCAGTGGTTATCCAGGTACTGGAATTCACCTGAGTGCAAGACTGTATTTCCTAGGCATGTAAAATTGTTTTGCTTTCTTTTCTTGTTTATTTGGAGGGGTGGGGGCACGGGCACATTCAGTGGTACTCAAAAGTTACTCCTGACTCTGTGCTCAGTAATTATATCTGGCAGTGCTCAGGCCTGGGTCAGCTGTATACAAGGTGAACAACCCTACCCACTATACTATCGCTCTAGCCACAAGACTGTTTTATTTTTATTCTTCTTTGTGGGTTTCAAATTATAGCAAACCCGAAGGGTGTGAATTATGGTTGTCAATAGCTGGTGGTATCATTTGCTAAAAGCCATAATTGCCAAAACAATATTTTCTTTTTTAATTTTATTATATCACTATATTGATTTTCTTTTTCTCTTTCTTTCCGAATGTAATGGTGGTAGTTGTAGAAAGTAGAGAAAGTTGAGTGGTTTTTTAAAATTTTTTTTATTTTAATTTTTTAATTTTTTATTTTTACAATTACAAAGATATACAATTAAAAAGTTCATATTTGGGTTTTGGTCATACAGTGTTCCAGCACCCATCCCGCCACCAGTGCCCCTCTCCCACCACCAACGTCCCCAGTTCCCTCCCCCTCCCCCCAGCCCTCCTCCATGGCAGGTTCTTTATTTCTTTCCATTTCTCTCTCTTTCTCTTTTCCTTCTCCTCCAGACTATGGATTACAGAACATACATTAAAGGGTTGTCATGTGTATCTTTTTGCCTCTATTTAATGCTCAGTTCTAGGTTGGCATTAGTACCCTCGACAATTGTTAGCACACTGTTCCGTTTTCTGTAGTTGAGTGGTTTTTCAGGGCAAGTCAGGTGAATGTCCCAAATTAAACAAACTGGTATTTAACTTCAACTCCATTTACAATGAAACACTTATTTTAGACTTGCTGAAAACCAAAATGCACTTCTTCAGGGTTGATAAAGCATCCCGGGACTTACTTTCATATTAGTTGTTTGTATCTCATCATGACAAAGTTGAGTGTAAGTAGAGCCTAAGCAGCCGGAACAATTTTAGTCAAAAAATGAAGGTTTTAACAATGAGATATCATCTCACACCAAGAGACTGAAACACATCCAAAAGAGCAAGAACAACCAGTGCAGGTGCAAATGTGGGGAGAAAGGGACTCTCATTCATGTTGGTGGGAATGCCAACTGGTCCAGCCCTTTTGGAAAACAATATGCACATTCCTCCAAAAGCTAGAAATTGAGCTCCCATTTGACCCAGCAATACCACTCCTGGGAATATACCCTGGAGACCCAAAACTACACAGCAGAAACACTATCTGCATTTCTATGTTCATAGCAGCACTGTTCACAATAGCCAAGATCTGGAAGCAACCTGAGTGCTAAGAACAGAAGACTGGCTAAAGTAACCATGGTACATCTACACAATGGAATAATATGCAGCTGTCAGAAAAAACGAAGTCATGAAATTTGCCTATAAATAAATGGACATGGATATTATCATACTTAACTAATTAGTCAGAAGAAAAATGACATATATAGAATGACTGCATTAATTTGTGCAATATAAATATATACCAGTGTTCTACTAATTATTGGAAATAGTAACGCCAGACTAGAACTGAGCATTGAATGAAGGCAAAGGGATATACATGATAACCCCTAAGTGTATATATGGCAATTTACAATGTGTAAGAGAAGGGAGACAGAGAGATAGAGACAGAGAGAGAAACAGAGACATACACACAAAGAGAGAGAGAGAGAGAGAAAGAGAGAGAGAGAGAGAGAGAGAGAGAGAGAGGCAGAAAAGTACCTGTTATAAAGGCAAGCTGGGGAGAGGGAGGGAATCTAGGGACATTGGTGGTGGTGAGAAATGTGCACTGATGGAAGGACGGGTGTTGGAACACTGTATGACTGAAACCCAATCATAAACAGCTTTGTAATTGAATATCTCATGGTGGTATAATACAAAATTTTTAAAAAATAAAAAAAAATTAAAGACAAAAAAATGAAGGTTTTGTAAGATATAAAAAGGTTAATAATGGGTAGTTATCTTACTACTTCAAAGCCTAAATCTATTGAAAACTTTTTATTGGGGAGAACTTAGAACTTATACAAAATAGGTGTGGGGAGATAGCTGGGCACCCCGTGAGCATAGAACTAAGTAAGCATAGGACTGAGCACTACAAGGAGTGGACCTACCCCCACCCCCAAATATGAGAGAAGTACAATTTACCTCCTCTTACCTATCAAACAGTTTCAACAATTACCAACTCATTAGCCATCTTATTTGCCCCAGACCTCTTTCCACACTCTCCATTATTTACTGTGTCAAAATAAATTTAAGACATGATTGTCCTATAACTGTAAACATTTCAGAAGCGTTTGTTTGCTTGTTAACTTGTTTGGTTTTGGTTTTGGGGCCACACCTGGCTGTCCTTGGGGCTTACTCCTTGCTCTGCACTCAGGATCACTCCCGGCAGTTATTCCTGGCTCTGTGCTCAGGTATCACTCTAGGGATTATATTTGGCAATGTAATCCCACTCAGAGGACCAGAGGGGGTTCCAGGGATAGAAACCCAGGTCAGCCACATGCAGGGAAAACACCCTACCTACAGTACTGCCGTCAGAAACTATTTCTAAAAAATAAGAACTTGGCTTTAAGTTTTTAATCACATTACTATATACAAAATTAATAATACCTTATATTATGGAAGATTTAAAAGTGTTTAGCTTTCCCATGTCATCTTTTCCTTTTTACACAAGCCTTTTGGTGTCTTTGTTTGTTTTGGCCACACACAAAACAAGGCTCAAGGTTCACTCCAGGATCTGCACACAGGGATCACTCGTGGAGAGGCTCAGGGAACCATATAGACTGCAGGGGCTCAAACATGCAAGACAAGTGCCTTGCCCTGTGTACTCTCTCTGGTCTCAATACTATTTTTAAGAACAGTTTTAGGTTTATAATAAAATTGAGAGGAATACAGAAAGATTTCCATATAATGCCTGGTTTCAAGCATATATAATCTATTCATTACCAACATCACTTAGCAAATTTGTAAAACAAACAAGCAAGCAAAAACAAAATGAACACCATAATCACCCAAAATTAGTCAATTACTAAAGTTTGAGTAGGTAACTTTGGTGCTATAGTCAATGAGCTTGAGGAAATGTGAAACATTAATTATATTGTTTATATTTTACAATTTATATTGTAAAATTGTAAAATAATTTTACAATTTATATTGTAAAATTATAATAGTACATAGGTTGTTTTCACGGCTCAAAAAAATTCTCTGTAATCAGCTTATATTCATCTTTCCACGATCACCGCCTCTGACAATCACTAATTCTTGTATTGTGCCCACATTTTTTGCATTTTCCAGAGTGTCATATACTTGGACTCAAATCTCAGATTGCTTTCTTTCACTCAGGAGTATGCATTTAGGTTTTCTCTTTGGTTTGGGTTTCTTTAGTACTTAGTAGCATTTCATCATGTGGACGTAGAGTAATTTATCCATTCACCTAAAGGAATCCTTGATTGCCTCTAAGTTTAGGAAATAGTGATTTAAGTAGCTGTAAACATCGAAATGCAGATTTTTACATTGTCATAAGTTTTCAACTCCTAGGAGTAAATACCAAAGAACAAAATTTCTGTGTTGTGTGATGGGTAAGAGGATGTTCATATTTTAAGAAACCACCTTTCTTAACATTAAGAGGGAAAAACAGGAAAAGGAAACTTCCAGTCTTTCAAGAATGCTTCAGCAACTTACTTTCTCACCAACAAGGTATAAGAGTGTTGCTCTACACCCGTGTAAATGTTTAGTATTATCGGTGTTTCAGTTTTTGACCATTTAATAAGGAAGGGCACTGTGGCATTTGGTTCTTGTTTCATTTCCTTGTCAACATATAACAAGAAACATCTACTTACATACTTATTTGCCACTGTGTATCTTTCTTGATACAATAAAGATTTCTATTAACATCTTTGTCAAAATTTTATCATTTTGGGGAAGTATCCCAAGCAGGCCTCAGGAGGTGGGGGTCTGCCAAGCAGGCCTGTAGTTCAACGAGAGAGCCTGAGGGTATGACTAGGCCTGGGCCAAGAAATTTTTGTGGGAATGTTTAAGGATCATGTGGTGCTGGGGGGATTAAATGTAGGTCAGTAGTGTACATGCCTGTGCCTTAACTCCTGTACTATCACTCCTGTTGCTTGTTTTCTGATTGTTATGGTGGATTTTCCCTTCCCTCCCCACTTCTTCCTTCCTCACTCTTTACCCCTTTGATATTTTTTGTTGAAGAACCTGTCATTTGTCTGCAGTTTGCACAATCTGAAGTTTTTTTTTAATGTATCATGTTGGTGTGGAATAAGGTCTTCCACTCTCCAGTGTTCTTTTTATAAAGGGAATCGTTAGATCAAGGGACTTGATCAAATTTTAACTTTGTTTTGAATTTGGCAAGGCCACATCACAGGCAGTGAAACAGTCTTCCACCAGATGGCGCGACTGCTCAACTTTTGAGATGTCAGCAACTATTGGTCACGGGATTGCACCATTAATAAATAGTTGCAAAATAGCCATATTGTAATTCTGTGATCCCTTCACTCTCTCCTTATGTTTCTTTCAAGAAACTTTGTCAATTATTTTTACACAAAGATGCAATTCATATAGAGAGGAAAAATGCTCAAATTTTCTTTGCTTATCACTTCTCAAAATAAAAAAAAAAATGGTTCCCTAATACCAGACATCAATGAGGTTTTGTTTAAATCATTATTATTGTGTGAATGCACTTGATACTTTATTTCACTGAAGCTATACTCATTGACCAGGGGAAGTTTATTCGCGTTGACTCCTGAATAGTTCTGACATAGCCTTATTATCTTTAAAACTTACCTGCTCTCTTCTAACACATTGCAGGATTTTGCATTTCTAACTTGATCTGAAATTTAGCATGTCTCTGGGGAACTGTTTCACAAAGTATTATCCTGGTCTGCTTGGAGTTCATGTGATCTTTTCATGGGTGTTGTTAAAGTCAAAATTATGTTCATAATAACAAAATGTTATCATTCTTTCAGTGTATGGTTTCCCAAAGGCTGTAATATGTTGATATTATGA
Organism: Cryptotis parvus; assembly: GCA_021461705.1. Lineage (NCBI taxonomy): Eukaryota > Metazoa > Chordata > Mammalia > Eulipotyphla > Soricidae > Cryptotis > Cryptotis parvus. The sequence continues at coordinate 33,115 of JAJIBD010027259.1, read as the reverse complement.
TGGAACTGATTATAAGAGTTCTCCAATCATTTATAAAGTCAAACAGAGGAATTTTCAAATAAAATGTAAAATAGACATTAGTGAGCATTTTTTGTTAAAGCTATTTATTATTTTGAAATCTTGTAAAAACCCTTATAAAAACCCTTGGGGTTCTCAACAATTTTGAAGGGTTTAAATATTGGAAGCAAATGTTTGAGAACTGCTGCCACAAGTTCTTATTAATGTAAATGACAATTAGTGGGGAGTGGTATTTTCCCTCAAGAAAAAAATAAATTTCGTTGTGAATATATAAGCAAACATGTGTGAAGATACATATCACACACACATATATGTATATATACGTACATACATATATACCATCATATACATCATATATGTATATATCATCTTTGTTTAAATGGCATATATATAGTACAATTAGGTTTTTCCAAAATAATCTTAGTTTTATCAATATATTATGAAGGTCACTCCAAGGTGACTATGAAGCACTTCCTTACATTTATTACCTTCAAACAACAAAAGCCAAAAAAAGCCCCACTACGCGGGTAGGTAGTTCACGGGCAAGAGGCTTTGCATCGGAAGGCTCAGGAAGGCTCAGGTTCCATCAGCTGCGCAGGAATAGCTCCTGGCCACTCACCCCCCCACACTGCTGGGTGTGCACCCCTCAGGGATATAAAGGATATAGATTTTTAGACTGCACCTATTCGATTTATACAACGTGATAAACAGGTCCGCCACGGCAAACGCTTCCCTTGCATCCCTTTTGTCGTTTCCTGTGAGTGGCTGTTGTGGAACGTGAACTCCAGCTTCTTGGGGTGAGCGGAGGGCGCAGCAGGCAAGGCGTCAAGCTGAAGCCGGCCCTGGCCGCCGGGCTCACTTTCCACAGCTGTCTGGCACGCATGGCAGGCCAGAGCGGACACCCGCTCCCGGCCCCGGCACTGCGCGCTCGGAGGGTACCTAGAGGCCCGCGCCAGTCGCGGGCGTTGCTCTTCTATTCTCCACCTCTGGGGCTTCGGTGACTTGCTGGGTGGAAGCATTGCTGAGTCTTTCGGAATGCCCCAGGCAGCCAGCGGCTCTTGACTCCGCGAGACGGCTGCGGCCCAGGTCACGAGGGGTCACTGGCGAGACTCGGAGGTAACTCGCGGGCCGGTCTGAGCGCGGCAGGTGAGGAACCCTGGACGTCCGCCCACGGAGCCATACGCCCAGTCAGACTGCCCCCTTCCCGCATGCCGCTCCTCATCGGGCTCTCCAGCGCTGGCCACTGACGCCTTTCACACCTGCCGCTCGGCCCTCGAGCCTTAAGCCGGGCACGTCCCCTCTCGCAACGCGGCGCTCCGCGCATGCCCAGCCGCTGCTCGGCGGTTGGCGGAGACCAGCGCGGGTGACGTCATCGTCGCTCGCCGCTGCGCGCGCGTGCTAGCAAGGTCGCTCTGCGGGCGCGTCGTCCCTGGTGCTGGGGTGCGCCTTGTGCCCTTGGGTGGGTTCCTCGGCGACATGTCCGGGTACACACCCGACGAGAAGCTGCGGCTGCAGCAGCTGCGGGAGCTGAGGAGGCGATGGCTGAAGGACCAAGAACTGAGCGCGCGGGAGCCAGTGCTGCCCCCTCAGAAGGTGGGGCCGGTGGAATCGTTCTGGAATAAGTTTCTGCATGACCAGGCCCCCTGGAAGAACCTGGTGAGTGACGGGCCCCCAACGCCCGGTGCACACCCCCTGCGGCCCCAGCCTGGCTGCTGCACGCCGGACTGTCGTCGATCTGTGCCCAGCGGAATCCGTTTCCGCGGTGTCCCTAGAGCCCGGAGCGGGCCGGGAGCGCAGTCGTTACTCTGGCTGTGGGCGGCGAGGAGAAGCCGACGAATCCTTGCTTAGGGTTTGCGGGACCTTGCGACGTTTCATTCGCCTTTGAGTGGAAATCTTGCAGAATGATGGGAGGTGGTATTTCGTGGTTTTACTAAATGATGACACTTGTCTGGCTTTAAAGATTAAGGTTAAGAAGACCACTGGAACCACGTACAATCCCGGGCGTCACAGCGAGCCCTTGCTCCCCACAGAACCCAAGACCCTCCTGGCGCGCCCCTGGACCACGTTAAAGAGCCACCTTTAAGGTGTGCACCTAAACTGCCAGCACACCATTTCTTTTGAGAATCCCATTCCACAGCTTTGCGGAAAGTCGCTCACTCCAGAGTGATCTGGTACCCTGGTTCCAGAACGTTTTCTTGAGTGTGTTAAGTAAATGTCCTTGTTGCAAGGGAGAAACAGTGGCTCACCAGTGGCGCTCAGGGCTGACTCCTGACTCTGCACTCAGGGATCACACCTGGCATGGTTCAGGGGATCGTGTGGGTGCCAGGGCTCAAGCCAGGGGTTTGCTTCATGCAGGATAAAGTCCGAAAACCTCGTCCTATCTCTCGGGCTCTTTGAATTGTTCCTCGTTATTTATGACTCCAGTTACTAAGAGTAGTGATAATAATTATAAGACTTGTGCCCTTGCTTTGTGCCTGGAACGTTGCTGAGGGTTTTCCGTGTGGCACATCTTTCTGGTCACAGACCTGGGAATTGAAGTACTATCACTATCACTGTCTTTCCGTTCATCATCTATTTGCTAGAGCGGGCACCAGTAATATCTCCATTATGTCTGTCTCATGCTAGTAGAACCCAAAGGCATCCGCTTGCTCCCAGGAACATAAAGAGCCTCAAACCATTATATTAGGTCATGGGAATGACCTAATATAAATGTTACTGGTATTTGGCATATCAAATATGACACGAGCAGCTTGCCAGGCTTGCTTTGTGGGTGGCATACTCTTGTAGTCACCTCTGAATAAAGCACTTATTGATGAACTGCGCGGCGGGCTGTGATAGTCTGGTCTGCTGGGTGGAGTTGTGACAGAGGGAAGTCCGGATGTGGAAAATGGTGCCCCGTGGAGTAGGGAGGGGGCGTCTGGCTTATTGTGAGGCTCTGCTGGGGTGGCAGGCCAGGGCTAGAACCCGCCATGCCTCCCGGGCGCCTCATGAGCAGCTGGGCACAGGGAGAGCAAGTAGCATCTCTGCCCCATGTCTGAGAGTCTCTGATTCAGCATACCTGGGCCGGATTGAAAAAAAACTGCTGCAGGGTGGGTGTCGATGATCCGGGCTGTGATAGATTGGTCTGCTGGGTGGAGATGTGACGAGAAAGAAATCTGGATGTGGAAAGGCGGCATTGAAGTAAGTCACATCAAAATCAGTGGCCATCTGGGCTGTTTATTGTCTTGTTTCCTTTTTGTACTGTTAACACAAGTTTGGTAGGACAGAATCAGTGCTTTTTTTTTTTTTAAGAAAAGTGGGAGTGCTTATGGTGACCAAATTAAACTACTTCAACCTTCCTCCTTTATAATACCAAGTAATCTTTAGATTATGTGAGTTTCACAGCCTCTAGTTGCAAGTTAACATCCCACACCTATCTGCCAGATTTAAGGAAGCAAATAATTTGAAATTCATCTTCTCTTGAGTTGATTTTGTCCTTCATAATTACAGCATTTTTTGTCTAGACTCTCTTTCCCTGAAAGGTGTGCTTAGGTAAAATGGCCTAGTGTGTTCAGATCTTTGGCCTCTTTCCTATTAAAATAACCTGAAAGCACCTCAGAGTGAGTCTGGAACACCCCTACCACAATACTTAACCTATTCTTTTTCCAGCTCTTATGTTCAAGATTATGTACCTTCCATATAGGAATGACACAAGTAATGTTGACTGCAGCTATTAAAAATTGTTAAATCAGGGAGAATGGTAGAGTCGACTTCACCGTTCTCCCTGCATTAATATACGCCTCAGAGACCTGGGCCCTACGAAAACAGGATGAGAAGGCTATTTGGGTCTCCCAGAGAGGAATCGAAAGAGCTATGCTTGGAATATCACGTCTCACTCAAGTGAGAGAAGGAATTCGGAGTTCCCACCTCTGTTGCTATTCCAGAATCAGGGATGCTGTCTTGTTTGCCAAGGCATCGAAAATCAGATGGGCTGGACATGTAATGCGATTTGGAGACGACCGCTGGACTAGAGGTCGTTACTGACTGGATCCCACGGGATGTCAAAAGATCATGTGGCCGCCCACCTACAAGATGGTCAGACTTCTTCGTCAAGACCCTGAAGGAATGGTTTGAGGCTCTTCATATTCCTGAAGCAACCAAATGCCATTGGGCTACATTGGCACGTGATAGGGTCCAATGGAAATGTTACTGGCGCCCACTCAAGCAAATTGATGAATAACGGATTCAAGTGATCAAGTGAAATCAGGGAGGTGGTTTTTCCTGAAAAAATTCTGTAGATTTGATTAGTCTGGTTAAATCAATTGAAATACTTCTTTTTAAATACCATGTCTTATCTTTAATAACCATAGTTTAGCAGTTTTGCTTTTAAAATGTATCTATAGGAGTTGGAGAGACAGAGCAGTGTGTGAAGCACTTGGTTCAACCCTGGTCCAACTCCAAGTACTGTCAGATGTGAACCCCAAAAAACAAAACGAAACTAAGTAAAATGTATCTATAAATACTTTACTATATATTTAGGAGATACTACCTAAGACTCATTAACTCCAGAAGCCAGACTGGTAGTATAGCAGGTGGGGTGCTTGCCTTATACACAGCTAACCCATGTTCAATTCCCGGCATCCGATATGGTACCCTGGATACCGGGAGGAGTGATTTCTGAGTGCCAAGTCAATAGTTATCCCTGAGCATTGCCAGCTGTGGCCCAAAATTCCCCCCAAATAAATGGTCCTAATCAGACTCTCTCTTTTCTCCCAATTTCTCTAAATGTATAGTATATTTGCACTTGGTTATTTGATTTTGGGGCCATACTGGCTTGGCGTTCACTCCTGATTATTCTCAGAGGGACTCCTGTGGTGTCGGGGACTATACTTGGCTACCTAATGCAAAGCATGCTCTTCACTCCATTTAACTTATTTCTAGCCCCGGGGCCCTATATTCAGTAAAAAAAAGTGGGTAAAATTAGCTCTAGGCTATAAAAAAATGTGTAACATTTGAGATCTTACAGTGATCTCAAATGACATTGTTGTATCATTGATTTTTTTTTCTGCAACAAACATAAACTGGGTTATCTGTTTGTGTGTTTTTTCCTCTAGATATATAAGACATACCGACACAGTGTCTTTGCTTTTACTCACGTACTTATTCCTGCGTGGATTATTCACTATTATCTGAAGTATCATGTCAGGGTAAGTAAATGTTAGATAAAACATCCGTTATGTTGTACAGAATCATTCCCTAATAATAATAACCCTTACCTTGCTTGCCCACCAACAGCTGATTTGATTTCAAAGAATTTTGAACCTTTTCAGTACATCATTTATTGCAACAGGAAATGAAGTATATTTTTTAATGTTTATGTTGGTTGCTTATAATTTGAAATGTATTTTCTGAAAACAAGGGTCTTAATGATCGAATTTTTCTTGACCTAGTGATACTAGTATAAACGTAGATTCCTGTGTACAGAAAAAAAGAATTTGTCCATTTTTGAGCATAGATGTACTATAAGAAAGTTTAGAATGGAAACATGACCTTTATCATCGTTCCATTTCTATTTCCTTGATTCTGCCCAATTGAATTGGTTCTCAAGAAACTCTGATGCCCCAAAGCTTGAGCCTTTATTTTAAGTGCTAGGGCTGGTGTGACAGAGGGTCTAGGACCCTAGGCCAAGTGAGGAAAGTTTGCATTGGGAAGGGAGTAGTGGGGGCTGCCTGGCCTGGAGTATTATAACCCAGACAGAGGAGGGAAGCTGCTTGGGCACAATGAGGAGCACCAGTCACTTGAGCAGTGGACTGATAGGAAAGAGCTAGGTGGGAGTCAGCTGTGTTTAGATCTGGAAGGAGGAGGATCTGGTGTAACTGAGGATCTGCTCACTGAGAGGACCTGGGAGCGTGAGTGTGCCCCGGGTAACTAACACCTCCAGCAGCCTGATCTTTCCTCTCTTTCTGTTTCTCTCTCTCTCTCTCTCTCTCTCTCTCTCTCTCTCTCTCTCTCTCTCTCTCTCTCTCTCTCTCTCTTTCTCTCTCTCTCTCTCTCTTTGTGTCACACCCAGTGATGCTCAGGGGACCATATGAGATGATGGGGATTGAACCTGGGTCAAGGCAAATGCCCTACCCCTGTACTATCGTTCTAGTCACAGTCTTCTTTTCTAATGTATTTCTCCACTGGAAGAATCTAGAGCTCCTTGGAGAAATGGCTCATTCCAAGACTGTGGCAGGGCAAGTAGAAGAAGAACATGAGGCATTGCTGTGCCAAAAAGGAAAAGCATATTTAAAGATTGATGGATGCAGCAAAGGGAAATAGAATCAGTTTGAAAGAATGTTCACTGGAATATACCACATAAGCATCAACTAATGCCAAAGAACGAATAAACTACAAATCCTGTGTTCATACTGATAGAATTAAAGGGTTAAAGAAAAAAGTATTTTATACAATTCATTGCTAAGCAATACATGGCAAAAAATGATAAAACTAGAAGTTACCATTTGTGAATTATAGTACATTTGGGGTAGGTTATGGAGGAGAGCAATGAATCCAGTAGACAAGTTAGGAGTGAGCATGGTTCTCACTGTTCCCTTGGTAGGCTGACACCCAATATTGGGATGCTTTGACCTTAAGCCAGAGGAGTTGAACTCTATGAGGAAACAGGTGAGTAATTTAATAAAATGATATATTTAGGGAAACAAAACACATTGACATGTGGAATGAAGTGGAGGGCCTTAACAATCACAACAAAGACTGAATCTTTTTCTCTAAGAATTATGAGACTTTAAGAAGAGGAGTGATGCACATCTTAAAAGAGTGTCTACTTTGCTCCAGTGTGAAGATCAGAGCCGAGGAGGGCAAGAAGCTTGTGACAGTATTTGGACAAGGGTTGTAGTATGAGAGCTGAGGAGAAGCAATTTAGTTCTGGAAATTAGCTCACATAGAACCAAATGGATCTGTGAGGAGTTAAGATTTTGCCTTTGTAACTGGGGAGAGAAAGTGCCATTTACTAGAAAGAGTGAGCTGTCTGGACAAACTGAGTTAGCCTTGGTTAAATTTGAGGTGTCTGTTTGGTAGCCAAGTAGAGGTTTTGAGTCAACATCTGGTGAGAATCTGGGGCCTTGATTAAACATTTGGGATATGGCTCCAGACAGATCGTTCATGAGGTCAAGTTGAAACTCTCATAACATGGCACCTCAGCATTGCCTAGTATGACCTGGTGGTCCCCAGTACTGGTGGCCCTTGTTACAAAGATTGTTGCAATGGGGATGTGGCATTGTGGCAATGGAGAACCCATGCTTCAAATAAGTGAGGCTCTAGGTTTGATCCCCAGCATCCCTCACCCTCAAATGTTAGGATATGGTCTATTCTTAGGACAAACCCTAAAATCATAATTAACTGAGTATTGCTTTTATTGCAGACAGAACCATATGCCATCGTTGAAAAGAAACCCAGAATATTCCCAGTAAGTATCTCATTTTCCTTTTCTTCTCCAAGTGATCATTTTTTAAAAAAGTTCCTTTTTTCTTACCAGCAGTTTCACTGTCTGTTTTGTACTGTTCTTTTAAGGAGAGGGTAGGTAACAATAGTGTGGTAATGTGAGATAGCATGAGCAGTTAAAAACAGGAGACAAACATTTCTCTTTAACCTTGTTGTAATACTTGTTCTGTTACCTTTGTAATCCTAAAGTTAATTGTAAAACTTTAATTAAAAAGATTAAAGATTTAAGAACGTTTTTTAACTTTTTTTTCTTTTGGGGTCACACCCAGCAATACTGGGGGTTACTCCTGGCAGTGCTCAGGAGACCATATGGAATGCTGGGGATTGAACCAGGGTCAGCTGCATGCAAGGCAAACACCCTACTCCTCTGTGCCATTGCTCTGGCCTTTAAGAACTTTAGTTACAAGCCTAAGATGAATTAAATTCATCTTAAATTCTTCAATTTAAGAACTTTAGTTACAAGTCTAAGATGAATCCCAAGTAGTAGTCACCACGTTTGAAGTCTTCTGTTACTTCCAAGCTATCATCTTCTATGGCTTTTGCTTTGTATTCAAAATTGACTTTGATATTTAAGGTCTATTTGAATTTATTTGAATTCAAAGTCTTCTGACTTTGAATTTGAGGTCTATTATGTGTACTTTTAAATTTTACATTATGAATATGGTAAGCTGTTGTCTGAATTCAAAATGAGAAAATAAATTGGGGGGATGGGGGGCTAAGGGGGTTGCACAATCACAGTGCCAGGGATCAAACCCATAATTCATGAAGCATGAATTTCCCCACAGCATTCCAGGACCCTAACATTTAGATATTAATCAATAGTCAGCTGGTATTTTTACTGGTTGCAAGCTAATTGCTTAGCATAGTAAATAAATGTTAGGTTCTTGTTCAATTTCTAGTCAGAGATAATTAACTACCACTTAATCTTATTAATCTTACCACGTATTAATCTTATACTTATTAATCTCTAAGTCTTAAAACTTAAAGAATTGATTCTTGCTTTAATCAGATGGCGGTCACAATGATCCATTGTCTACTGCAGCCAAAGAGAATTTTAGGAGAGCCATCAAAATTTGATAACCCTTCTAAGCTGAAACTGTACTTTAGGAAATAGAGAATCTGGGTGGGTTGGGGGCTGGAGAAAAGGGAGCTGGTGAAAAACCCAGCAGTGCGTAGGGCTTATTCCTGGTTCTGTGCTCAAATATCATTCATATCTAAAGCCGGGAATTGAACCAGGGTCAACCATGTGCAAAATATGTGCCATAGCCCTTTGTACTCTTTTCAGCCCCAGTAGAGAAGTGCTTCTATAGTTGCTTAGATCTAATTGATTGTGCCAGGGTCTAAGTAATCTCAAAATAGGTCAGTTGGTGAATCATTGATATGTTCATTACTTATTTTGCCATTACTATTGAAAGAGAAAGGAGGGCTCTCTTCATAAGATCAATGTGATTCTATAGCATTTCTCCTGCTTTTGTATTGTTTTTGCTAATCTCTCATGTTTCTACGCCATTGACCTCTGAGACTGAGTACCTGAAGAATGTTCTTTGTATACATATATTAGGGTAAAGAATGTTCTTTTATACACATGTTTTACACATATATTAGGGTAATTTTATACATATATTATACAAATTAGGGTATTATGTGGGGATAGGGGCTGGACATCACTGGAAACTTGAAAATATTTCATATTGGGACCAAAACAGTAGTATAGCAGGTAGATTGTTTGCCTCACATATGGCCGATGACCTGGGTTTGATCCAGGCCATCCCACATGGTCTCCCAAGCCCACTAGGAGCACCTCCAAGTGTGGCCCAAAAGAAAAAACAAATCTGTGTGTGTGTGTGTGTGTGTGTGCTGGCGAGCACACACACACACACTCACACACAGTTTTTTGGGCTATGCCTGATTGTTCAGGTGTTACTCATGGCTCGCTCTGTACTCAGGAATTACTCCTGGGAATAATGGGGGACTGCCAGGGATGGAACTAGGGTTACTTGGTGCAAGGCAGCACCCTACCCACTGTACTATCACTCCAGCCCTATCCTGATATTTTTAACAACTCTCCTCCTCTTCTCCTTCCCACCATTCTCCGTGGCACACCTGCCCACCAGTATCTCTATAGAGATAAACTATTTCTTATACTTAGCCTTAGTCTTTTCACCATACCATAGTTTTTTCACCAAATAACTCTTTGCTTCCTTTGCACAAATAGAACACACTCAATTCTCCCCTTCAGGAAAGACCACTGAAATCCCATTCCATCATTGAAACTAGCCCAAGGTCTAAGATCTCCAGGTGATATACAGTAATTTCTCAGGATTTTAGTTATTAGAAAATTTGAGGATCAGTAGTCTAATAAAAAAAAAAAGCAAGTTAGATCTGCCTATCATTTAAGTGCTTGTATTTGGGCAGCATAGGACTAATTGGTTTTTAGCATGGTTAAATCTCTGTGGTATAGCATTGCCTCTATTCAGTGCTCAGTTCTAGGCTGGTATTATCATTTCTAACGATTATTAGCACACTCTTCCTTCTCTGTCTTACCTAACTTCTGATTCCCACACAGTTGCGATTGATTCCTTTTTTTTTTTTTTTTTTGCTTTTTTGGATTACACCGGGTGATGCTCAGGGGTTACTCCTGGCTCTCGCTGAGGAATCACTCCTGGCGGTGCTGGGGAGACCATATGGGATGCCGGGATCCAACCCGGGTTGGCCATGTGCAAGGCAAACACCCTCCCCACTGTGCTATCGCTCTGGCCCCTGATTCCACCTATTGACAAGACCTAATCTATATCAATTATTCTGAATTTTTTTATTACCTCCATTTTTAAAAATCATTTTATTATACCACCTTTAGATATACAATTACAAGATGCTCATGCTTGAATTTTGGTTCTACAGTGTTCCAACACCCATCCTCCACCTGTGCCCATCTCCCTATTACCAATGTCCTCACCTCCCTCCCCTAGCCTGCCTCCATGGCGGGTTCTGTATCTCCTTTCTTTGTCTCTCTCTCCTTCTTGCTTCCCTTTCTTACACATTGTGGATTGTAGTATATTCTAGGACATGATTGGTTCCACTAGTTTGATGTACCACGTGGCCACAAGTAGCTGCGCAACTTGGGGAGAGCCAGATAGCAGCTCTCCCGTTGTGTCTGAATCTCTGCATGATATGGCCGGTCGCCCTGGGGTAGTTTCGTGGGCAGGGGCCACCGGGCCTCCAGGATGAGTCAGAGAGGAGGAAGGGTGGCCCCAGCTCCATCTCACGAATTCCTGGTGACTTCCGCCTCTGAGGGCTGCTTACCTGGGCTACTCTGTTAATCTGGTCTGGAGATCAGCGCCTCTCCTGGGTGGGCTCTGATGTGCTGTGGCTTCCGGACAGCGAAAATGGCAGCTTTTATGATGAGCGGAGTCTCATCCGGCTGCTTCTGAGGGGCTCATAGAGGTGATGGGCCCGATTACCTCCATTTTTATCTCTCAAATCAATTACTTCCTACCAGTGAACATGTTTCCTTTTTTTTGTTTTGTTTTTTTTTTGGACCATACCTGGCAATGGTCAGGGGCAATTCCTGGCTCTGTGCTCAGGCATCACTCCTAACAGTGCTTGGGGGGGCAGGCAGGCCCAGGAGTTGTGTGCAAGGCAGGTGTCTTAATCTCTATTGTCTCTCTAACCCTGCGATTATATTTTTTTTAAAGTACAAGGCAGCCAGCATCAATCAAAATATTAGACAAAAAAATTAAATGTCTTGTAGTTTCTAGCTAATTCTAGAACCTCACATTCATTTGACAGTCTGCTTTCAAGTCATTACTGCCCTTTGTTTCCATCTTTTTTTTTCATTTTTTATTTTTAATATTTTATTAAACTACCGTGAGATGCACAGTTACAAAGATGATCATATTTGGGTTTTAGTCATAGTATTCCAGCATCCATCCCTCCACCAGTGCCCATTTCCCACCACCAATGTCCCCAATTCCCTCCCCCCCTCCCAGCCTGCCTCTATTGCAGGCTCTTTACCTCTTCTCTCTCTCACTCTTTCTCTTCCTACTCTTACACATTGAGGCTTGCAATACATACATTTAGAGGTTATCATTGTATATCCCTTTGTCTCTATTCAATGCTCAGCTCTAGGCTGGTATTATCATTTCCAACGATTATTAGCACACTGTTCCCTTCTCTGTCTTACCTAACCTCTGACTCCCCACAGTTGCAGTTGATTCCACCTATTGACAAGACCTAATCCATGTTTTGCCTGACCTTGTTATTGGTATCGCGTATCTTTTGGCCTTCAATACCAGCAACCTTGCCGCCAGATTGCTAAACTAGTGCCATGTGGTTCAGCTCAGCATTAGTAGATGTTGCTTAGATGAGACCTCACGAATGAGATGTATATTCATTTTTAATAATCTCCAGCCGGAGGGAAATCACATTCATTTTGACAGCTGACAGCTTACACAATGACCCCAACTTCTTATATACCCAACAGCATTGGACAGCACAAATTAGAATTAAATGTACATAGTTTTACACTACAAAGGCATTCCACATATTTAGCATAAGAGAAGCAGATGATTAGGAGACAAACAGTTAGGAGCCAAGCCTGCAGCGGGTACTATCAAGGTAAGGTGAGAAGCAAATAAGAGAATGTGTGACAGGTTGCAAATTCAGCCTTCCTGACAAGCCTAAGATGACAAGATCTTATGTGGGTCTGCTGTGGAGAGACAGAGACAGAACACAAGAAAAACCTGTTTTCTACACAGCGGAAACATAATCCGCGACTTTTATTTTCATAGCAGCACTATTCACAATAGCCAGAACCTGGAAACAACCAGTATGCCCGAGAACTGATGACTGGATAAAGAAACTGTGGTACAATCTACACAATGGAATACTATGCAGCTGTCAGGAAAAATGAAGTTATGAAATTTGCCTATAAATGGATGGACATGGAAAGAATCATGTTGAGTGAAATTAGTCAGAAGGAAAGAGACATAGAATGACTGCATTTATTTGCATGACATAAATATACCAGGTGATCTTTCCAAAAGTGGAAATTACAAGCGTGTGGGAGTCAGAGGTTAGGTAAGAGAGAGAGAAGGGAACATGTGTGAATAAATGTCAAAAGGGCTGATACCAACATAGAACTGAGCATTAAATACAGACAAAAAAAATGCAAATGATGGCTTCTAAGTGTACATAGTGTAACCCACAATGTGTGGGAGAAGGAGGAGAGAGAGAGGGAGAGAGAGGAGATAAAGAACCTGCCATTTAGGCAGGACGTGGGAGGGGGAGGGAATTGGGGACATGGGTGGTGGTTGAGGGGCACTGGTGGAGGGCGGGGTGCTGGAACACTGTGTGACTGAAACCCCCAAGCGTGAACAACGTTGTAATTGTATATCTCACGGTGGTATAATAAAATGTTTAAAAAAAAAGAAAAGAAAAGAAAAACCAGTTTTCTGTCTGCATTCCAGGCAGCATCCGTGAGACTCCATCTTTTTTTTTTTTTTTTTTTTGCTTTTTGGGTCACACCCGGCAATGCTCAGGGGTTTCTCCTGGCTCTGCACTCAGGAATTACTCCTGGCGGTGCTCGGGGACCATATGGGATGCCGGGATTGAACCCGGCCAGCATGGGGCGGCTGCATGCAAGGCAAACGCCCTACCCGCTGGGCTAGCCGCTCCGGCCCCGTGAGACTCCATCTTTGACTAGCTAGTCAACAAGGAGAAGTGATGCAGGACAATGACCCAAGATAGCAGGGTCATTGGTTCTGCTTCGTGGAGACAGTCTCATCAGGGAAACCCATACAGCCTGCCAGGAAACCCTGTGTACTTGTCAACAGGCAGAAACCATCAGACCTTAGCATATCCTTTGATCTACTTTCTGCCAACAAGTAACAGCTCAAGACACTGATTTCTGTGTTAGGGGATCACACTAGCTGTGGTCACAAATTCCCTCCCCATGTATTCCCCCCCCCCCCCATGTTATTAGTCTTGAACTAACATCAAGATTAGTCTTGAGCTGTTCCAGGTTAGGGACTGGCAGGGTGAGAATGGATGTAATTCTAATGTAACTACCCAGGCAACAAAACCTGAGTTTCAAACACAAGCTGAACTAGACCTGAGTAAATTTATCTAAAATTTAAGTGGCACTGCCAGGATTTTCACTTGTTCCTGACGCCAAAGTACAAATATCCTTTCTACTACACATACAGGTTAGGAGATACTTCAATAGGCCCCCCATATCTGCATTTTGTCTCATAACAGCTTAGTTAAACAGTAAGCTGGGCAATGCATAAGAAATTCGGTTGCTGGGAGTAATTACCTCCTTATGGTGAACTGAAGGTTTTTCTGTGCAGCTTCTTGCTTACCAGGGCTTTTCCTTATCCCTGGAACTATGCAGAATAAAGATGATTCCTCTTCATTTTGTAAAGACAGCTTTTTCAAAACTTCCCTTTACACTTAAGACTTTGAATATTAGTAGCTCATCTTCAGAGGGCTATTTTGTTTGTCTCTTTTAAAGCGTGTGTGAGGGGCTAGGGAGGTGTTTCAAAGGGCTGAGAGCATGATGGGAAACTGATTCAGTCCTCAGCATCATGTGATAGATACTCAACACACCAGTGGGAGTGTTGAGTATCTATCATCAGGTGTGGTCCTCTCTCTGCACCAAAAAAGTGTAAGTCTCTGAGCTGAACTAGATCTTCCGTATGAGATATGACCAAGTCAAACTATCATTTCTACAGGCAAGATTTTTCTAATGCGTGCTTTGTTTTCCTAGGGTGATACAATTTTGGAGACTGGAGAAGTAATTCCGCCAATGAGAGAATTTCCTGACCAACATCACTGAAGATTTAAGAATTTCAAAGGCTATCCGCTCCAGATTTGTTGCTCTTATGCCATATTTACTAAATGTAGTTCCTGGAAAAGTAACTTTAATAAAGTTAACTACTCAAATATGTGTCTATTTTGGGGTTCTTTGATTTCAAAATCAATTAGAAATCAATTAAAATTACACATTAATAAAATGGTATGAATATTTACATTTTCTGACCTATATTGACTAGAAAACTGGATGCAGTGAAGTTAGAAGCGTTAAGCTAATTTACAACACACACTAGTCTCGTGAAGGAAAACAACAAAGTGGATGTTACAATAAATACAAATAAATTCCACCTACTTTTGAGTTTTTCTGTGGTCCCTGAGGAAGAACCCTGGGCTGAAAACCCTGTCATCCCATCTAGACTCCCCAATTTCAAAAGCTGACTTAGCAACGTGGCTTTGTTCTGAGAGACTATGAAAGCAGTCTAGGAATTTGGGACAGAAATGGAGTCATTTCCAGGCTTGTACACGAAAATAAATTAAGAAACTCTTGTTTTTCCATGTTTTACTTTCTCATCTTTGTAGATGGTCGGTGCGCGTGATTTTTTTTTTAAACCAGTCACAAATTTCCGGTCACCGCGAAGCTTCTGTCTGGGTAGTCCTTGCTCAGCTGCCAGCGCGCGGCGACAGCGGACGCATAGATGACACAGCCCCAGGACAGCAGCACGACGGCCAGCAGCAGCTGAAACGGACGGGACGGGCAGAAGGCCCGGCACTGTGACGGCGCGCCCCGCACCCACCCGCCGCGGTGACGTCGCCGAGGAACCCAGCGCCCGAGCGCGAAGGGACGCGGTTCCGGCGACGCGGACTCGCCGAGGGCGGCCCTGACGTAAGGAGCGGAAGAGCGTGTCCTCAGGAAGAGGAGGAGTCGCGGTGAGAGAGAAACGCTGAATTCGGGAATGGGTTCGGGAGTATGGGGGCGCTGAAGGACTAGGGCGCTTTCCGCCTCAGGGGCTACGAGGGCCGGCACCGCGGGGGCCCCGCAGGCCCGCGACCTACCACGGAATAAATCCAGTCGAGAGTGCGGCGGCTCACGGGCTTCATGGTAAGGAAGCGGCTCCGGTGCGCGGGAACGGGCGGAAGCGGCAGGGCCTAAACTGGGCTCCCGGGCGGCGGCTGCCGAGAGGCCGCGGCCATCTTTCAGTCGGGCGCGAGCGAGCGCCCGCCCCGGTCCTGGGCGCTGCCTCCGCCGCGGCGGCTGCTTCCGCCCGCAGTGGGGCGGAGTCCCGCCGCCTTCCGGCCTGGCTCGCATTCGGCGAGGAGGGCCGAGAGCCTCGAGAAAACGGGTTCGAGTCCGCTTTCTGTTCTCGGCCCGGAGAGCCGGGCGTGCTTCTCAGGACCGGGGTTACTTTTATTTCTCATTCTTACTTCTAAAGTGCATTGCGTTTTCGGAGCGGGATGCTTGTGCTGCCCAATGCTTTGCAGAGTTCACTTAAGAAAGAGCCCGCCGGGCGAACGGAGCGCCGGCTTCCACCCTGCAAACACGATTGTCCCCCACATCAGCGCCCGAGTAGTGTTCTCTGACGTAGGCAAGGAAAGTAGCCCACTTCTGTAACGCGAGTCCGTGCGCATCCCGAGCCCCTTCGGACGCCTTGGCTGCTGAACGGACAGTTGCAGAAGGACGTGGCCAGGCCTCGTGTGCGTGCCGGGCGTGAGGGCTTCGGGCGATGCAGGCAGCAAAACGCGGTGGCCGCGGGACGTCTGCGGCGCTCGCAGGCGCGGCTGCGGAGGTGGAGGGCGGGAGCCGCGCTCCCAGACTCGACGGGGTTCCGCTTGCTCTCAAGGGAATAGCCCGAGGTTTGGGGTCCCATTCGCATCACTTCCTAGCGGTGCAGTAGCCGCTTTCACAACCGCTCCCTTCCTATCTGCTAGATGATTGTGTAACTCCTCGCCGTTTGGCGAGGCATAAGCGAGAGCTAGCGCGTCGTCGTGACGACGCACAGGTAGGTGAACGTTAGGTCGGGGCGTTTGGAACCCCGAGGCGCCGAGAGGCGGAAGGAGCGCGTTTGGAGTCGCCAGGTAACGGCGCGGCCCGCTCCCCGGCGCCTTGGGGGAAGGGCCGCGACGAGCCCGGCGCACTAGGCCCCGCCCAGCGCCCCTAGGCTCCGCCCAGCGCGCCTGCGCCCCCGCCCACCGCCCAGCGCGCCTGCGCCCGCGGGGCCGCCGTGTTTTGGTGCGGCGCGACGCGCGGGGGTCGCGCTGTTGTCGGGCCACCTCCCGCGCGCTGTGATTGGTGATGAGCACTTTACGTCACAGGGGTCGCCGCAGCCGCCGGGGGTCTCCGCTGTCTCGCGAGGAGGGTGAAGCCCCCCCCGCCCGCGCCCGCTCCCGAGGGCCGGCGGAGAAGTCGCCGGGTGCGCCTCCGCGGATCCTGCCGTCACCGACCGAGCTTCTTGGGCCGCAGGGAGCTCGCCAGGAGCACCGCCACCGGGCCGGAGCCGGGGTCCTCCGAGGTGAGTGGTGACAGACAATGGGGGCGGGAGGCCTGTCCGCCCCCTGCCGAGGGCTGCGGAGCCGCAGTGCACGGGAGAGAGGGGGGGGGGGGCGGCCCGGCGCGGAGCCGCCATAACCAGTTCCACGGCCGCGCCGGGCTGTCTGTAAAATGGGCATAACGGTAGTCGCGGTGCCGCCGTGGCCCCTCGTGGCCCGTGGGGGTGACTCGGGAGCACACTTTGGGGGCCCGCGGCCTGTCCAGTGGTCCATCGGGTCGGTGCGGCTTTCTCGCTGACTGCTGATGCCCGGAGAAAGGGGCGGGGGTGACCGAGGGTAAGAGGTAGGGGAAAGTCGAGTTTGGGTGGGTTTTTCCAAAGTGAGGAGAGGAACCCAGATTGAGGTTCGCCGTGGTGAGGTCCGGGATTTCCGGTGCGGGTTGAGTCAGTGGAACGCTAAGCCGTCGAGGACGCCGAAAAATCGGTGCTGGGATGAGTGGCCGAGGAGGGAAATGCTCGCTCCAGGCCTTGCGTTGGCAATTGCTTGGCGGGATTGGGGGCACCGTAGCTGCTCTAGCTCTCCAATTTTGGAGTTCTGTTATATAAGACTTGGTCAATGGGAGGGTAATGTGTTTCTAAGTGTGTCATCCTCCTGATCCCTTATAATCAAATATAGCAATGGAAATACCCAAGATTAACTTGACTCTCAAGTAACACGGAGACTTGAATCTAACGGGCGCGAGTTTGCGTGGGTTGTATTCTTTCACATGGCCACCTTTGTAAAATGGATATTTTTCTTAGCCTATTCTGGAATTGAAAAAACTTAAGGTTTTTAAGAAGTGACTTCCAGGACCAGACATAGTACAGCAGGCCGTGTGCTTGCCTTGCACACCGCTCACCAAGTTCCATCCTCTGCACCACTTGTGATTCAATGCCATCAACAGTGGTTTCTTGTGTGCGTAGCCAGACGTTAGACACAAACACTGCCGGGTGTGGCCGCAAAACAAACCCCCAAAATGAAATTACTTCTTTTGTATCACACTGGTATGGTTTCGATTCTCAAATCTGGTTTTTTATTTGAACTAACATTACTCCCCCAATATAATAAGATGATTAAATTTTATATACAGTTGCATTTTAAGGAATGCCACAGAAAGATGATTTACATACTATGATCTAAACCAGAGAGTCTGATGAGCCTCCTCATTCTGTATTTCCGCACTCATGATTTTCCTAGATATCTTTACACGTTGATTATCTGGACTGTCTCCCAAAATAAGACACATGTTTCTTTCCTTGTTTAAAAGCCTTATTTGAAAATTTGGCTTAAGGCAACCTAGAACTGAGCATTAAATAGAGGCAAAAAGATACACATGACAACCCTTTAATATATGTTCTGTAATCCATAGTCTGGAGGGAAAGGAAAAGAGAAAGAGAGAAATGGAAAGAAATAAAGAACCTGCCATGGAGGAGGGCTTGGGGAGGGGAGGGAACCGGGACGTTGGTGGTGGGAGATGGGCACTGGTGGCGGGATGGGTGCTGGAACACTGTATGACCAAAACCCAAATATGAACTTTTTAATTGTATATCTTTGTAATTGTAAAAATAAAAATTTAAA
Source organism: Cryptotis parvus (assembly GCA_021461705.1). Taxonomy (NCBI): domain Eukaryota; kingdom Metazoa; phylum Chordata; class Mammalia; order Eulipotyphla; family Soricidae; genus Cryptotis; species Cryptotis parvus. Next base: position 14,698 of record JAJIBD010027259.1, on the reverse strand, counting down.
ATTTTAGTACAAAAAAAAACCAGAAAATTTGGCTTAAGGGGTGTTTTAAGAAAGAAAAAGAAAGAAAAGAGTCTCTTTCTCTTCTACCAAATCCTGTTAGATTTGCCTGTTCTGGACATTTCTTATAAAATGCCATCATGTATGGGTGTGAAATTCGGAAGTTCTACTTCATTTGCATTTCAAATTGTTTTAATAGTGATTGTTTTAAAAGAATAAATCCCACTTTCTGATTACTTTCCATTCATTCCAAATAATGGATGTTTCTATTTTAGTTTGGGTTACAGGAGCTTGGGTCACATCTGGTAATTCTCAAAGCTTAGTCTTTTGTGTATCTCAGGGATCACTCCTGGTGGTGCTGGGGGATCATGCTGTGCCAAAGGTAGAACCCAGGTCTGCTGGCTACAATGCAAGTAACCGTACCTTGTGTACTATCTCTCTGGCTCCTGGATGTTTTCTGATTAATCCCAGTACTGGGGGAGGGGGTGGGTCATGGTAGACTACACACTTTCTGACTCTCCATTCAGGGATCACTCCTGGTGGATCTAGGAGGATCATATCCAGTTTGGGACATCAAATCCAGTTTAGAACAGTACCCACTGTACTATCACTCCTGCCCCAATTGAAGATCTTCCTTTATAGAAATTAATACAAAATAGAGCTATAGTATGTTGTTCTTTTCACCTGTTTTAAGTGATTGTGCATTCTTTGTTTTAGGAGGAGTGGTTAGCATTAGGGCTTACTTCTGATTCTGTACTTGGGTCACTCCTGACCTTTTTTGGGACTACATGCAGTGCTGTTTGTTTTGGGAGAAGTGGTTATGATCATGACTTCTGGTTCTGTACTTGGATCACTCATGCCAGTATTGGGGGTACCCACATATGCTGGTCAACGAGCTGTGGACAGCCACGTGCAAGACATAACAGGTATAAAAAAAAACAAGAAGGGGCCAGAGCGATAGCCCAGCAGGTAGGGCATTTGCCTTGCATGCGACTGGCCCGTTCGGCCAGGGTTCGATCCCTGGCATCCCATATGGTCCCCCAGCACCGCTGGGAGTAATTCCTGAGTGCAGAGCCAGGAGAAACCCCTGAGCATTGCCGGGTGTGACCCCAAAAAAAAGCAAAAAAAAAAAAAAAAAAAAAAAGGAAAGAGAAGATAGATTTTCAGTTTTCAAAAAAAAAAAGGAAAGAGAAGATAGATTTTCTGTTTTCAAAAATTATATTCATTTGAGATTTTCTTGTTTGAATCCCTAGTCTACCTAATAGTCTACCCTTAATTCATTCTGGGTTGTGGTTTTTATGTGATCTAGAAATATTTCATGAATCCTAAATTTTTTATTTCTTAATTTTGGGACACACCTAGCAGTGCTTAGTCCTGACTCTGCACTCAGGGATCACTTCTGGAGGAGTTCAGACCATGTGGGTGTTGGGGGATTGGACCTGAGCTGGATGTGTGTAGGCAAATACCTTTCGCTCTGACCTCTAAAATTCTGCATTTTAAAGAAACAAAGATAAAACCTGTTGAGGGAAAAGGGGGAATATTGGCTTGTAATCCAAGTTTGGCTTTTTTCCTTACCTTACAGAGTGAAAAAAACTAAAACTAGAGCTCATAGAGTTGTATACATTTCCTCAGTTTATAGAATTGGTTTGGGCAAAACCTGTTCTTCTGATAACCTCTCCAGTTTCTTGCCACTTTTCATTCCTTCTCCTAATGCAGGATCCTAGTCATAAATTCTTGGGAATTTATGACTTGGTAGTTTTTTTTCCTCCTTTAGGTGTATGGGTGGTGTTGGGGATCAAATCCAAGCCTCACACAAGCAAGTCTACTGCTGAACCACATTTCTGGCACAGTTTAAATTTTTTTTATTCTTAGAGCTCTTCCCTCTCCCGTGAGTGGCAAATAGAACTAGTAGAATTGGGAATAGGAGAATGCTGGAAAATTTAAGTAATAATATAAGAGCTTCACTTGATCACTTGAATCCCGTTATTCATCGATTTGCTGTAGCGGGCGCCAGTAACATTTCCATTGGACCCTATCACGTGCCAGTGTAGCCCAATGGCATCTGGTTGACCAACCAACCAACCAGAATATAAGAGCTTAAATAAAACATTTAGAATTATGTATTTATAATTTATACTATATTTAAAAGAGTGGAATTTTCTTTTTCAATTTATAGGCTCCTTAAGTAAACCTAATTAGAAATGTGTGATAAAATACTTATATTTCAGAGTTTTAGGGGAAAGAACTTTTTTTTTTTTTCTTTTTGGATCACACCCAGCAATGCTCAGGGGTTATTCCTGGCTCTGCACTCAGGAATTACTCCTGGCGATTCTCTGGGGAACCATATGAGATTCTGGGGGTCGAGATCAGGTTGACCGCATGCAAGGCAAACACCCTACCCGCTGGACTCTTGCTCTGGCCCCCTAGGGGAAAATTTTTGCTTTGTTAATTTAGTAAAACCAAAGAATCTACTGAAAATTACTATTATTTTGCTAAATTGATAGAGATGGTGAAGAAAGATAATAGGTTAAGGAATATCTTAACATTTAGTATATAGAAAATAATTAGTACAAAATGATGCAAAGGGATTTTATAAAATAACAGTTAAATGAGATTTATACTTGATTCAACTGTACAATTTCATTTTATTTAGGCTTTTTGGGGTGGGGTCACACTTGGTGATGCCCAGGTGTTACTCCTGGATCTTCACTCAGGAATTACTTCTAGCTATGCTCGGGGGACCACATGGAATGCTGGGCATGAACCCTGGTCAACCAAATGCAAGGCAAATGCCCTACCTGCTGTACTACATTCTGGCCTAGTTTAAATGTTTTTAAGAAGTTATTCTCAGGATAGCAAAATGAATAAGTGAATATAATAGTGAAATAACAATAGTAATTAACATTTACTCAGCAGTAATGAGCTGAGTGGTAGTTACTGTTAACATCTATAGTTATAGATGTTAATTAACATATATAGTTAATGAGCCAGGCATTACCCCTATGTGCATTTACATATATTATTTTATTTAATCTTTACTGAAAGACCCTTTATCTGAAAGAATTTCCACATAGGGGCCAGAGTGACAGTAGAGGGAGTATGTCACCTCCCTTGTGTGCTAATGACCCAGGTTCATCCCTGACATCCATATGGTCTGCTTTGCACAACCAGGAGTAATTCCTGAGTGCAGAGATTACCCTGAGATAGTAGGAACCTGAGCATTTCTGGGTATGTAGAACATTAAAAAATAAAACACAAGACCTTCCACCCAAAACATCATGATTGGGGCCGGAGCGATAGTCCAGCGGGGTGGGGGGAGGTGGGGAGGTTGGGGCGTTTGCCTTGCACACAGCCGACCAGGGTTCGATTCCCTGGCAAGCACCACCAGAAGTAATTCCTGAGTGCAGAGCCAGGAATAACCCCTGAGCATTGCTGGGTGTGACCCAAAAAGCAAAAACAAACTTCATGATTGTTTTAAACTGATGAATTTGGTATGTATGTTATTTGATAAAGCTAAACACTGTGATTTACAAAGTTGTTCACAGTAGTTTCATGCATTCAGTATTCCAACAGTAAAGTTATTTTTAAAGGTAAATATATAATTCCTAATATCAAATAAGTATATAATATATAAAATAATAATACGCGTAATGTATTAAACCATATATAGGAAGAGCTACCAATTGAGAACTTAAGATTTTTGTGTTTTATTTTCTAGAGAGGGTTAAGCAATCGATTAGGAAGCCATTAGAAAAATCTGGCATAACCATATAAAAATTTAGTTGTTAGATCCAAGTATGAATTGTGGTAAAATTTCTTTTGTACTTTTTGTGTATATTCAGTATTTAACTAATATAGCTATATTTAAGAGAAATTAAGCTTTTTAAGAGAAAAGGTATTATTAAATATTTTTTGCATTAAGACTAGAGCTTTCAGACAAGAGTGATAGTACAGGGGCCGGAGCGATAGCCCAGCTGTAGGGTGTTTGCCTTGCACATGGCCAACCCAGGTTCCATCTCCAACATCCCATGTCATCCCTGGAGTGCCACCAGGAGTAATTCCTCTGAGCATCACAAGGGTGTGACCCCCTGCCCCCTCCAAAAAAAAGAATAGAGCTTTTATTCTGACAATAAGAATTCTTTTACAGTTAGAGATTGCTATTAACCAAGCACATTTCTAAGGTGTGCTTGGTTTTACATTTACATTTTCACAATTCACATTTTGGGGGGGAGGTCATACCCGGTGATGCTGAGGGGTTACTACTGGCAGTGCTCGGGGCACCTAATGGGATACCGGGATCAAACCCAGTTTGGCCCACGTGCAAGACAGACGCCCTTTCTGCTCTACTATCACTCCAGCCCCAAAAAATCCCTGTAGCCATGAAATTGGAAAAGCAACAGGTCTCCACAGTCACACTTTAAGTGTGGAACCTGAATTCAGTTCCAGGAAATCCAACTTTCAAGTTTGTTCTTTCGTACAATATTATTATATTGCACTTTTCATGTTACTGCTACTAAGTAGTTTTTATTCAGGTATGTTTTGAAGTCTTTATTTGCCATCTGTTCAGATTACTTTTCTTTATCAGATTACTGATGGTTTTTGTTTTGTTTTTTTGTTTTTTTTTACCTTTTGCAGATAATGGCATCGGCTACCAAGGAATTTAAAGTGGACAGCTTTTCACCAAAAGCTGGCACTAGCAAATTGCAACAGACAGTACCAGCTGATGCATCTCCTGATTCTAAGTGTCCTATATGTTTGGATAGATTTGATAATGTGTCTTATTTAGACCGCTGTTTACATAAGTTCTGTTTTCGCTGTGTACAGGAGTGGTCAAAAAACAAAGCTGAATGTCCACTATGTAAACAGCCTTTTTACTCTATTTTCCATTCTGTGAGGGCAGAAGATGACTTCAAGGAATATGTCCTAAGGCCTTCATACAATGGATCTTTTGCTACCCCTGATCAAAGATTCCGCTATCGCACAACTATGACAAGGGAACGTTCTGCTTATTCACCTAGTAGAAGAACAACTACTCCACCAGATAGTGGAGTAGTATTCGAAGGGCTAAGCATACCAGCAAGACTTAGAAATAGTGACCTTATAAGACAGTCTTCACTAAGGAGGCCAACTTCAGTTGCCGATGAACGATCTTTACGGAAAATGCAAGAACAGGAAATCATAAACTTCAGGCGAACTCTCTATCGGGCTGGTGCTCGAGTTAGAAATATTGAAGATGGTGGCCGCTACAGGGATATTTCTGCTGAATTTTTCCGTAGAAATCCAGCTTGTCTTCACAGATTAGTTCCCTGGTTAAAACGAGAACTGACAGTCCTTTTTGGAGCTCATGGTTCTTTAGTGAATATTGTACAACATATCATCATGAGTAATGTTACTCGCTATGACTTGGAAAGTCAGGCATTTGTGTCTGATTTAAGGCCATTTTTACTTAATCGGACCGAACATTTTATACATGAATTTATCAGTTTTGCTCGATCTCCTTTTTAACATGGCAGCCTTTGACCAGCACGCTAATTATGATTGCCCTGCCCCTTCATATGAAGAAGGTAGTCATTCTGATTCTTCAGTCATAACAATTTCTCCAGATGAAGCTGAGCCCCAAGAGTTGGATATTAATTTAGCCACTGTTAGTCAAGCACCATGGGATGATGAAACTCCAGGACCATCTTACTCAAGCTCTGAACAGGTACATGCTGCTATATCTTCCCTTTTAAATTCTTCTGACAGTTCTGATGATGAACTTGTATCAGCAAGATCCACATCTCAGATACAAGAAGTACAAACCAATGAGGACCTAAATAATGACAGTGATTCTTCCTCAGATAATTGTGTCATTGTTGGGTTTGTTAAACCACTGGCTGAGAGAACCCCAGAACTTGTTGAATTGTCTTCTGATTCTGAGGAGTTAGGCTCTTATGAGAAAATGGAGCCGGAGAAGTCACAAGAACAAGAGCAGTCTTACAGTTCAGGTGATAGTGATGTTAGTAGATGTTCAACTCCACGCTCTGTCCTTGGAAAGGTTGAGCAAACAAATAAAGGCAATGGTGATTCTGTTCCAAGAATCAAATCGAAGAAGGAAGAAAAACGATCTGCATCACTGTCATCTCCCAGAGACCTGAGCTTATCTATCAGAGGAGACAGGGTATATTCTCCCAATAACCGTAGACACCGCAGAAGGGGACGATCGAGAAGTTCAGACTCACGTTCACAGAGTAGAAGTGATCAGAAGAATCATAGAAAGCATCATGGGAAGAAAAGAGTGAAAAGCAAACGATCCAGAAGCAGAGACAGTAGCCGACCTAGAGGTAGAAGAGACAAAAAGAGATCACGAACTAGAGAGAGCAGTTGGTCAAGAAGAAGCCAGACTCTGTCTTTAAGTAGTGAAAGCACAAGCAGATCGAGGTCTCGTAGCAGTGATCATGGTAAAAGAAGATCACGGAGTAGAAATAGAGATCGGTATTACTTAAATAATTTCGGAAGCAAATATAAGTGGGAATATACCTACTATAGTAGAAATAAGGACAGAGATGGATATGAATCATCTTACAGGAGGAAGACACTATCCAGAGCTCATTATTCTAGACAATCTTCAAGTCCAGAATTTAGAATTCGGTCCTTTTCTGAAAGAACAAATGCTCGGAAGAAAAATAATCATAGTGAAAGGAAATATTACTACTATGAAAGACACAGATCAAGGAGCTTATCTAGTAGTAGGTCAAAGACTGCGTCTACAGGACCTGACTGGGTAAGAAATGAAAAACCTGGAGGGAAACGAAAATACAAAACACGTCATTTGGAGGGTACTAGTGAAGTGGCTCAGACATCTCGAGAATTTGCCTCTAAAATAAAGGAGAGTCACTACCAAAAAGTCTTCATCAAAATTAGATGGAAACTACAAAAATGAGAGTGACAGCTTTTCGGACAATCGATCATCAGAGAGAGATACAAAACATAAGAGGAAAAAAGAGGAGAACCCGGAGCCTAAGTGTTGAGATAGTTTATGAAGGAAAAGCCACCGACACGACTAGACATCATAAAAAAGAAAAAGAAGAAACACAAGAGGAAGCATAAGAAACATCATGGGGATAATGCTTCACATTCTCCAGTTGTCATTACTATTGATAGTGATAGTGATAAGGATTCTGAAGTAAAGGAGAATACAGAGTGTAACAATAGTCGTCCTCAAGGCCCTTTACAGAATGAGCTTTTTGGCTCCTCTGGAACCAGTTGAAACTAAAGATATAGTTACAATAGATGATGATTTTAGTGTTCTGGACAAGGAGTGTGCAGAAGTAACAAGTGATGTTACTTCACTCAACACTAACAGAATTGTAGATAATAGTCCACTCCGGATAGCTTCAGTTGAACAGACTCTTGATGTGAGAGAAGAAAGCACCTTTACCTCTGACTTGGAGAACCAGCCAAGTAATCTGACTATTCCAACTGAGCCATCAATACAGTTGCCATCTCCACGGACATCATTGATGCCACTGTCTCTTGGTGGAGACTGTGATTTGTCTTAAATCTGCCAAAGCATCTAATTAAGAATTCTGATGTTAAGGAAAGACAGGAACAATGTTGTTAACTTAAGTCAGCCTACTTAAAGATGACTGGCTTAGAGTGAAAGCTCTTTTCCCTCTTGAAATATTGTTTCTTTGTGTTAAAAACTTGTAAAAATCATTATTTGTTCAAAAAGTATGTATGTTCCAGCCTCAGATATGCACTTTTAAGTGAAGAAAATGATATTGCTAGTGGTTTATTTAAAACTTGGGATCCTTTTTAAGTAAAAATGTTGTAAAGTTTAGAAGTTATTTCATAAAGCCATATGGTATTGACATATTTTTAAAGTAGTCAGTGGTATTTTTGAATTTTTTTTTGGCAAGTTATTCTGGAAATGTGCTTATAAGCTAGGAGAATCCCTTTGAACAGGCTTTATTTTTCTTAAAATTTTGTATTCAAAACCATTACTTCAGGTTAAATTCAGGCATTTAAAATCTGCAGTGTATCTTAACATCTGCCAAAAGAAAAATTTTTAGTATTTCCTTTATATACATGTTTAACTGGACTTCCAGTAAAACCAGTGTGTATTCAACAAAAGAGAAAATAAAATAATAACACTTTAAAACCAAGAACCTAGAAACTCTCCTATGTAGTATTGGTTTTTTTAAATATCAGATTATTTTAATAGAACTACAATTCTGAAAAGGATATACTCGGGCCATAAAGATGGTGCCTTTTCAGGTGATCTGCATTTAACTGGTCAGTTCATATATAATTTTAATGATTATCTTAGTTTATTTATCTGATTATGAGATCTGTTGTTATAAAAAATGCAGGTAAACAGCATTTGGCTTACCAAAAGCAAAAAGACATTGGCCAGCCTTCATTGATAGTCCTTCACAGAGTGTCTGTGTTTATATTTAACCTGTTTCAGAGGTGACAACATGGTTCTGATTAGTACCTTGATCTGGGATTTCTAGAGAACAGCTGAATTTAGCCTTCAATCTATTTAAAATCCTGGATGAATAAATAGGTGCTAGAGATTTTTAAAACCTAAGACTTTTCAGCTTTGGGGAGCTTCCACCTATAAACATTTTAGCTCAATACCTTTTTTTAACTTGTTTCTCTGAATTCAGTGTCCCATGAGACATTTTGTTTACCTCAGACTTTTTATGTTTTTTGACCTTTATGACTTAGAAATGAAATAGTCAAGCATTTTCACTTGCCTGTCTACCATAGTCAATGGGAAAATTTGTTAATACTTTTCTTCATAGTTTAGTAAAGTTTGGTTGACAAGTTATAGTTAAGAAGCCAGTCCCAGAGTTTTCTATCCAACCTATAGTGATCCCATCTGGTGTTTATAAAGGAGCAAGCTGGCATTCATACTTTGGTCATTTTTTGTCATTAAGGTATGGACACCTTGAATAAGTACTGCTTGGAAAGATTTTAGATAGTGCTTTGGTTGCAATTCCCACATAGAACATTTCACCAACTCCAGTGTTTGAATGGGGAGGAGAGGTGTTCTTTGTCACAATGGTATTTCATCAGTATTCAGAAAATGGTTCCATTTTTAATATTAAGTTTCTTAGGCCTTTTGTGTAATTGATAGATTAACTGATGAAATTACTGATAAGTAGCTGTCACCAAAGCTGAATTTATATATACATGTACAGTGATTTAGGAACACAGTGGAAGTAGAATTATTATATAATCATTACCTAAGTAGCCTACACTCAAGTGGTTCAGAGGAGCACATTGTGGCAAGATGTTTAAAATTTGTTTAATCAGTTAAACTGGGATTCTTTTTGAACTATTGTAATTTTTTGTATGTTCAAAATAATTTAAAATCAAAACTTTGAAATTGCCTCTTAAAACCTTCCAATTTACTTAGATGAGAGTACTAGCAGAATGAGTTGTCAACTGTCAGGGAGCCGCTGGGTTCCCCAAGAGTAACAGGACAGAAGTTCTCTTCTACCGCCAAGGCCGCTGGGGAACAGATGAAAACTCACGAGTTTGGCACACTTCCAAAAAGGCACTTTTATTTTCTTTTTGGGTCACACCCGGCAATGCTCAGGGGTTACTCCTGGCTCTTTGCTCAGGAATTACTCCTGGCGGTGCTCGGGGGACCATATGGGATGCCAGGGATTGAACCTATGTTGGCTGCATGCAAGGCAAAGCGTCCTACCCCCTGTGCTATCGCTTCAGCCCCCAAAAGGCTTTTATTAGTACAAAAGCTGTACCACCATAATCCAATATAATGAAAGAACTCTAGCTCTGGTCAGAAAGTACATACATGAGACCATTCATGAGAGCCCAAGAATCCCACCAGAGAGGAGTCCTACCAGAAAGGAGTCCTACCAAAAGAGGAGAGTACTTCAAATCTGTCCTCATATACACCAAAGTAATACTGTTACCTGCCCCTCAAGTAATACTGTTACCTGCCCCTCAAGTAATACTGTTGCCTGCCCCTCAAGGTGTTGCAGGTGTGGCTGTGGTGCCAGGCTGTGTCAGCAGGTGGTAGACAGGAGACAGACTTGTCTACACCCCCCCAGGGCTCTGCCCCACTGGCTCTGGATAGTTGAGGTCTGACATAGAAAAAGTCGGCCCCCTGGGATGAACAGCACAACCTGGCAAGCTACCCATGGTGTATTGGATATGCCAAAAACAGTAACAATGAACTTCATTCCCAGCGAAGAAATGGAGTCATTACTGGTGCTGACTCAAGCAAATTGAACAAAGGGAAGACAAGTGATCACTTGATCACTTGACATCCCGTTTTCATCGATTTGCTTGAGCGGGCGGCGCCAGTATCATTTCCATTTGACTCTATCACGTGCCAGTGTAGCCCAATGCCATCTGCTTGCTTCAGGAATATGAAGAGCCTCAAATGGTTCGTTCAGGGTCTTGACGAAGTCTGACCATTTTGTAGGTGGGCGGCCACATGATCTTTTGACATCCCGTGGGATCCAGTCGGTAATGGCTCTAGTCCAGCAGTTGGCTCCAAATTGCATTGCATGCAGAGCCTGGCAAGCTGTCCGATGCGCATTCAGTATGCCAAAACCAGTAATAAAAAATGTTCATCTTCCTGACCCTGAAAGAGCCCTTAATACGGCAGCTCTAAGAAGACAAGTGATACAAGTGGCAATCCTAACTGTTCACAGGGAGGGTCCTGTGAACAAAGATCAATTCAACAGCTAGTTGAGTATAGAAGGGGGTTGCCACACCCTACTACAGGCCTAAACAAATTATGCCAAAGACTAATCCCTTCTGAGATTATCTCTTATGTAAAACACTGGAGAGAGAGGGTGGCTGGTATAAAGCAATACATCTTAATTTCATGGGCTTCATGTAATCTAGATGGTACCCACAAGGTCCTTATTATCTGCACCAGGGTGATTCAAGGTATCTTGTTCGCTGCATACTGGAAGAGCCACACTGGCCTGCTTGAGGGCAAACTAGTATGTTTCTTATAATCTTAACGATAGTTTCAGTGTAGCCAGGGTGGTAGTCTCCTAGTAAATTCTTGGGTCCAGTGGGTATAAAGAGGAGCTGTGCCCAATCTAGATAACATAGAAGTCTTAGTAGATGTATAAGTCAGACATTACTCATTCAGTCAAGGTAACTTCTATAACTGCCACACTCTCCATCAGTGTTTACATAGAAGAGAGATCTCATTAGTATGAACTCTGGCTTAAGAACATGTAAATAGATTAAGCTGTGGATAAAACAGCAGAGCTCCCAAGCTAGCTAAGCCTGACATCTAATGTCAACCATGGTTACTTGATCCCCCAAAAAACAGTCTGGGAGCAGATATTGGGCTAAGTTGTACCACATTTAAAAGGCTAGTCCTGTAGAAATCTTTGAAGATGTACATTTAGAAAGATTTGTTCAGTGCTCAGGAGAAAGTTTGTGAGGATATAAATGCAAAGGAAATCCTTTTTAAAGATACCAGGGAGAGATCTAGGAAAGAGCCCCTGGAACATGGGAAGTTTATGTCATCACTGATACAGCAGAGCTTATTCAGCAGGAGAGGAGGTCTAGAGTACAGGTAATTGGATTTGAATAATAGAAGCAGGAAATTGTACTCAAATGGTAGGAGGAGAACTGGACAGAGACCTTGCAATTCTGGGTAGGTAAATTTGTGAACTAGTTGGTGCTCTAAAGCCTCGTCCCCTCTATAGAGGAAGCAACCCAGGCTCTGAAACTAAGAAATCCCTGAGAAGGATTGGACTTGAGAAAACTTGGAAAACTGAGGTGGACAAAGAGCGGTTTAGGAATTGGTGAGGGTCATCTGGCAGTGATATCTGTCACTCCACTGATATCAGGATCGGTTTGGCTGATCCGACCAGGTAGGCAGCTTTCCTCTTGCTGCCTCAGCCCTGCATCTGCCTCTCCTGAAGCTGCATGTTGGATGAGAGGATGGGGCCAGAGGTACATTGAGTAGCTACCTAGAACCTCCAAACAAGCACCAGAGAACTGTTGAGGTCTCCCTTTTGAAGATGGAATATATATGCTTGCAGGACAGCAAGGTGTGTAATTTTCTTTTAATCTGGTTGCAACACTAAGCAAAAACAATATAGTAGACTATCCGTTAATACAAAGGCTGAATGGAATCGTGGTATAGAGGTATAGAGGGACTGAGTACATGGACTTAGCTTTGAAGTTTGTAATGAGTAAAACAGGCTGTCAAAGGAGTTGAGGGAGATGTAACTGGCCTATGTGTTTAAAAGCATTCTGGAATCTGACAAAAGGAACAAAAGCTATGAGATGACCCGTTTTATTTGAACAGATACAAAAGAGTTTTACAATGTTTCAAGTTGGTATATCTGGGAACATGGAATAAGAACTTATAAAAATACTTAAGTATTGGACCAGAGATATCATACAAGGTTAAAGCACATAGCTTACAGGGAGTCAACCTGTTCTATCCTGACTCCCCAAGCACCACTGAGTGGTCTGGGTAATCCCCACCAGTATCTCCCGTGCCCTCATTGAGCTGCCAGTCAACTAGGCCAAGAACCATCAGTAGGGGCCCCCTGGGATCCTGAGCACAATTTGAAAGCCCCTTTCCCAATGATTTATTGTATCTTGGCCTTTGATCTCTACTTATATTCTGCCACAGCTGCCATATGTGCTTCTATGTACATGACTTCTCTGCCATTCACAGAGAAGCAGAGAAGATACACTTTTTTGGGGGCGGGGGGGGGCATGTCGGGCAATGAACAGAGGTTTATCCTGGCTCTGCACTCATGAATTACTCCTGACACTGCTGGGGGATCATATGGGGTGCTGAGGATTGAACTTCGGATCAGCCATATGCAAGGCAAATGCCCTACCTGCTGTACTATCACTCCAGCCCCAGAGAAGATAAGGTTTATAGGCTATAAGGTTCCTTCAATTTTTAGTAAATACCCAAATTAGGTAAACGAAAACAGATATCTCCATTTTCAGTCCCCTTTAAAAATGTACTTAGAATCGCGGAAATAGCTCAGTTGGGAGGTTAGACTGAAGATCTAAAAATGTACACTAAGGTTGCTTGTTACAATGTCATGAAGACTAGTACATTGTTTCCAGTTTTTCTGCAAGGATATTATAAAAATCACTGACTATATGACAAAAGAGGCAAGAAAAATGGAATTCAAGCTTAGCCAAACCTTAATTCATCCATGTGGTAAGCTACATCTGGTTTTTTGATGCCTTGGCAAAGCGAGACAGTGTCCCTGACTCTGGAACGGCGACGGAGGTTGGAATTCGGATTCCTTCTCTCACTTGAGTGAGGTGTGATATTCCAAGCATAGCTCTTTCGATTCCTCTTTAGGAGACCCGAATAATATTCTTATCCTGCTTTCGTAGGGCCCAGGTCTCTGAGGCGTATGTTAATGCAGGGAGAACAGTGGAGTCGAAGAGATGTGCCTGGAGTTTCTTTGTCCCTTTAGCCATTTCTTCAATGCTCTTGAAGGTGTTCCATGCCACTCTCTTGCTCCTGCGCAGCTCAGGTTTTAGGTCATTCATCATGTTGAGTTCTCGACCTAGGTACACATAACTGCTGCATTCAGAGATGTTTGTTCCTTTGAGAGTGAATGGGGCCTCTGGAATTGGTTCATTTTTCATGAACATTGTTTTGTTGAGATTTAGCTGTGGCCCTATATTTCCACATTCTTGGTTGAAGTCAGCCAGCATTTGTGCCGCCTGGCTAATGTTTGGTGCTATAAGAATGATGTCATCAGTGAAGTGGAGGTGGTGTAGTTGCCGACCGTCTATCTTCACTCCCATTCCTTCCCATTCTAATTGTAGCATAACATTCTCGAGGGTGGGGCTGAAGAGTGAAAAGGTATCACCCTGTCAAACCCCTCTTTTGACATCAAGGATCACTTCCTTATAGAATGGTGAGATCCTGGTGGTGAATCCATAATACAGCTCACGAAGGATCTTGATGTATTGGGTTTGAACGCCCTGTTTGGCTAGGGCTTCAATGACCACTTTCGTCTCCACAGAATCAAAGGCTTTCTTTAAATCAATGAACTTGAGACAGAGCGGCATCTTGAACTCCCTACAAACCTCAATGAGCTTAGTTACTGTGTAGATATGGTCGATTGTGCTGAATCCTTTCCAGAAGCCTGCTTGCTCGCATGGTTGTCCCTTCATCTAATGTTCTGCTAATCCTGTTCAGGATGACTCGAGTGAACAGCTTGTAGATGATGGACAACAGGCAGATGGGGCGATAGTTGCCAGTGTTGTGGATATCTCCCTTCTTGAACAATAGAACTGTCTTGCTGGTTTTCCATTGGGAGGGCACCTTGCATTCGGACAGGTAGTGTGGGACAGGTAGCATGTGAAGAGCCGAGCCAGTGTATTGATGAGTACTGACAGCAGATTCTTCAGGTGTTTGGGTCTGACTTTGGGCCGGGTGCTGTTTCGCCTCTCGAAATGCATGTCAGATTTCAGAAGGGAGAACATTTGGAACAACATATCCATCCTGTGGAATTTGGTATGTGGGCAGGTGGACGTGGCTATCCAAGAGATCCAAGTAGAAGTCCTGGATAATCTTCTCCATTGCCTTTCTGGAAGATAAGATAGATTCATCAGGACGTTGGAGGGCAGTCATCTTGGTCTTATAGTTGATGAAGGACCGGTGGGCGTTGGGAATGTTTTTCCCAGCTTCTGCTGCATCAGCCAGTATTTC
>JAJIBD010027258.1:0-18328 GCA_021461705.1 Cryptotis parvus | reverse complement strand
GTTGATTCAGGAAATATGAAGAGCCTCAAACCGTTCCTTCAGGGTCTTTAAAAAAAAGGAAGTCTGACCAGCTTGTAGGTGGGCGGCCACGTGATCTTTGACATCCCGTGGGATTCAGTCTTCGGTGAATGGCTCTAGTCCAGCGGTTGTCTCAAAATCGCATTACATGTCCAGCCGTCTGATTTTTGAAGCCTTGGCAAACGAGACAGCGTCCCTGATTCTGGAATAGCGAAGGAGGTCAGAACTCCCGATCCCTTCAATCACTTGAGTGGAGACGTGATATTCCAAGCATAGCTCTTTCGATTCCTCTCTGGGAGACCCGAATAGCATTCTCATCCTGCTTTCGTAGCGCCCAGGTCACTGGAGGCGTATGTTAATGCAGGGAGGAACGTGGAGTCAAAGAGATGTGCCCGGAGCCAGAGGTTCTTTGTCCTTTTTAGCTATTTCTTCGATGCCTTTGAGGGCATTCCCATGCTGCTCCTCTTCCTCCTGCGCAGCTCAGGTTTTAGGTCATTCATCATGTTGACTTCTCGACCTAGGTACACATAACTGCTGCATTTAAAGATGTTTGTTCCATTGAGAGTGAATGGGGCCTCTGGAACTAGTTTGTTCTTCATGAATATTGTTTTCTTTAGATTCAGCTGTAGACCTATCTTTCCACATTCTCGGTCAAGTCAGCCAGCATTTGTGCTAGTTGGCTAATATTTGGTGTTATTAGAACAATGTCATCAGCGAAGCGGAGGTGGTGTAGTTGCCGACCATCTATCTTCACTCCCATTCCTTCCCATTCTAATTGTTGTATGATGTTCTCGAGGGTGGCACTGAAGAGTTTTGGTGAAATTGTATCACCCAGTTGAACCCCTCTTTTTTACATTAATGATCACTTCTTTGTAGAATGGTGAGATCCTGGTGGTGAATCCGTAATACAGCTCATGAAGGATCTTGATGTATTGGGTTTGAACACCAGTTTGGCTAGGGCCGATGACTGCATCTGTCTCCACAGAATCAAAGGCTTTCCTGTAAATCAATGGGAATTGAGACAGAAGGCATCTTGTACTCCCTACAAACCTCGATGAGCTTGGTTACTGTGTGGATATGGTCGATGGTGCTGAATCCTTTCTGGAAGCTTGCTTGCTCTCCTTTGGTTGTCCTTCATCTAGTGTTCCCTGCTAATCCTGCTCAGGATGACTCGTGTAAACAGCTTGTAGATGACAGACAACAGGCAGATGGGGCTATAGTTGCTGATGTCGTGAATGTCTCCCTTCTTGAACAGTAGAACTATCCCTGCTGGTTTTCCATTGGGAGGGCACTTTGCATTCTGACAGGTAGCGTGTGAAGAGCCGAGCTAGTGTATTGATGAGATTCTACCAACGGCAGATTCTTCAGGGGTTCGGGTCTGACTTTGTCTGGGCCTGGTGCTTTCCCTTCTTTACAGACGAGATGGCGTGTCGGGATTTCAGAAGGAAGAACGTTGGGAATGACATATACATCCTGTGGAATTTGGTATGTGGGCAGGTGGATGTGGCTATCAAAGAGATTTGGGTAGAAGTCCTGGATAATCTTCTCCATTGCCTTTCTGGAAGATGTGATAGATCCATCAGGGCGTCGGAGGGCAGTCATCTTGGTCTTATAGTTGGCGAAGGACAGGCGGGCAGTGCAAATGCTTTTCCCGGCTTCTGCTGCTATCTTCCAGTATTTCTGCTCTTCTGTCTTTGAGGTCTTCTTTTATCTCTCATCTGCACTGTTTAGCAAGCTTGGATGTTAGCATTTGGTCTCCTTACACTCGCGCCATGCCACGTTGGTGAATGAGCTTGAGAGTTTCTGAAGACAGGCCTTCTTTTGTGTCTTCTCTCTCTCGTGATTCGCACAATCATGGAGGTGCTGAACCAGTTGGTTGTATTCTTCATCGATGTTATCAATGATGGTATCTTCCCATGTTGCTGCAATGGTGCCAAAGAGTTTCCAGTTGGTGGTCATTCTGGGAGTTCTCTTCTAAACTTTGCAGCCCTTTCTCCCCTTGCAGGAAGTAGAATTTTTGCACGAAGGAGACGGTGGTCCGATCCTGTTTGGAATTTGGGGGAGACAGCTACATCAGTCATACAAAACCGTCGATTGAAGATGATGTGGTCATATTCATTGTGGAACTGTTCACCAGGAGATTCCCATGTCTAACGTTTCGTTTCAGCTCTCTGGAACTGTGGAGTTCCCATGAATGGTCTTGGTGGACATGATGAACTCAGATAGTCTTTCACCCTCTTCATTCCATTCTAGGCCATGGGTCCCGATGTGGAGTTCTTCAGCCGATCTTCTTGGTCCTATCTTGGCATTAAAATCACCGACTATGATCTTTTAGAAGGTGTGATCTTTTTTATAGAACTCCTCAATACCATGTAGAATTTCTCAATTTCATCTTCTTTGTATGTGGATGTTGGTGCGTAGACAATGAAGATAGAAATTTCTGGCAGTGGGCCACATCTCTTCAAGTGTAATCGTCCTATTCCGGTTTCTTAGGCATTCAAATGAATCAATGTTTACGGCCATGTTCGTGTTGACAAGGACACTAACGCCACTGATGCCTCTTTTCATCGCATGTTCCAAGGAACAATTCTTCTCTGGTGTCAAATACAGCATGATGCAACTGATGCCTCCCTAGTCTCAGTCAGACCAATGATGTCGTACCTGATCTTTTGCGCTTGCAGCATCAGATCCTCAATATATGCTTCCGATGCCAGCGTACGTGCATTGAAAGTACAGTCATTTTAGTCCTTCTTCGTTTTGGCAGCCTAGGATGGCCATGAAATTTTATCAGGCACTGCTTGTTTGCCTTTCTTACTGCTGCCATATTAAGGGCTCTTTCGGGGTCAGGAAAATAAACATTTCTGTTAATGGATTTGGCATTTCGAACACGCATCGGACAGCTTGCCAGGCTCTGCCATGCGGGCGCTATATTCTCATTACTTTGTGTGGGCTCAAGCATTCCCTGGGCTTGAAATACTCTCCTCTGAAGGGCGGGTCTCTGTGTGGTGGGTCCCTTGTAGGCCGGGTTTCTGACAAGCCTGGCTGGAGACTGGATTAATCTGTGGGCTGGAGACTGGATTAATCTGCTGGGTGGGAGATCTTACCTGCTGCAGAGTGTGGATTGTGAAGATCGCTGCCAGCAAGGTGTGGGGTTTCTCTTACCTCCTCCGAGGCTCCATCGGATTTTGGACTCGGGTTGGAAGTTGCTCGTGGTCCATGGAATGCAGGGGGTTATAGTACTATCTATCAATGCATATAATACTTTACCAATAAATAAAGAAATAATGTAATATGAATTATGATTAATTATTATCTACTAGTTAAAATTTAAAACTGGAACTAAAATTTAAAAACCTCTAAATTTGTGCTTTAAAGAGGACAGAGAAGTAATATAGCAGGTAAAGTG
Source organism: Cryptotis parvus (assembly GCA_021461705.1). Classification (NCBI taxonomy): domain Eukaryota; kingdom Metazoa; phylum Chordata; class Mammalia; order Eulipotyphla; family Soricidae; genus Cryptotis; species Cryptotis parvus. The sequence goes on along the minus strand of JAJIBD010027258.1, from coordinate 14,904 downwards.
CTTGGTTTGTGCATGCACTGACCAAATAAGATCCGTGGCACCCCATGCGGTCCCCTTAGAAACTACCAGGAGTTTTCCCAAGGGGCAGAGCCAGGAATAAGCCCCAAGCATCATTCAAAAGAGTGTTCCTCTCTCCAAAGTGCACTTTCTAAATTTAAATATCTGATTTGTAATAAGGTCCTGTAGATAAAATTCTTTAAATGAAAAAGGCATTCAGTAATAGGTTGGGATCTTCAATTCATGGTAATCGGATTATATTTGGAATGTTACAAATAGCAAAATAGTTTGCTGCAGGTTGACTTTAGGTTGACCTTGCGACCACTCACTACTTTCAGACTAGACTCCGACTCCATGGGGGCAGCCATCTTCCACATCCGGACTTCCCTCTGAGTCACAACTCCACCCAGCAGACCAGATTATCACAGCATCATCAATAAATGCTTTCTTCAGAGGTGGCTACAAGAGTATGCCACGAGCATGGCAAGCCTGGCAAGCTGTTTGTGTCGTATTTGATATGCCAATGCCAGTAACATTTATATTAGGTCATTCCCATGACCCTAATATAATGTTTTGAGGCTCTTTATGTTCCTGGAGCAAGCGGATGCCTTTGGGTTCTACTAGCATGAGACAGGACATATGGAGATATTACTGGTGCCCGCTCTAGCAAATAGATGATGAACGGGAAGATAGTGACAAAATAGCAAAATGTAGCAATATATTAATTTAGAGGTATAAATAAGCAATTGCCATTTTTTATAAAATAATATTCTCTTTTACAAGAGTTATCATCAGATTACATTATGAGATAATAAAGATTAGGGATGCAATACATAAATTTCCAGATGAATAATGTAATACACATGAATTGTTATGTGTATTATATGGAAAGTGACTAGAATTAGCCACTGTCTTTTTACAGATTATGAATGGAACCTAGATAGGTTTGCGATCCTAACAAAGATTACAGTTTGTGAGAAATGCATAACCAATATAACAACTCAACACTGAATTTTAACTTTGGGTGCTCCTTCATATTATTTGGATTTATTAATATTTTTGGCTAATTAGGTGCATAAATGGTATTTCTTAGCTTATTTTAGAAGGGTGTGTACTCTAGATCAGGATGTTTCAATAAGTTTCAGAGCCAGAGTTTACTAATTCTGACAAGAATTTCAACTCAAGAAAACACTTCTGAAATTGCATCATATGAAAGCTTTTTACAGTGTTCCCTTCTCAATTGTAATTCAAAAGAAATTTCCCATCAATTTTATTTGTGCACTCATTTGTGGCAAAGCAGCTTTTCATGACACACGTGGAAATAGTGGATTAATTCACTTATACTAAACTGAATAAGTTATCAAGGGGAGATAATCTTTCCCCAATCCATCTGATTTTTAAAAATGTATAACTCACTAAAAATTTTCCAGGTTTTATACAATTTCCATTAAACTAATTTATTATCTCAAAACCATAAAACTGAGGGTATGTTAAAAAACTATAGAATAATTTGGCAAAAAAATTTAGACAGGTAACTAATAATTAAAATAATTGCCATTGACTAGATATTAATTTGCAAGGACACTAAGACAAGATATTTATTTTTATAGTCACCATTTTTCTTGATTTGTGAGAGAATATGAAAATATTGAAGATACACTGAACAACATAATTGTGTTTTTGCTGCAGCTATTAAATATTTGCCTTAACAATACCAACTAGCAAAATTAGAAGCTCTCAGTTGGTGGTGAGACCCAGGATGTATATTCTATCATATCAGAGTCCTTCTGCCCTTCATATTGATTACAAACAAAATCAGCAGCAGGAAGGGTACATAATGTGTTGTGCTCAGATTTCATGGGGAACTGAGGATACAAAGGAATTTGAGGCTAATTAAAACTTTTCTTTTTATATCCTATTAATGAATGCAGTCATTATATATCTGTCCTTTTCCTTCTGATTAATTTCACTCAGCATGATAGTCTCCATGTCCATCCATTTGCAGGTAAATTTCATAATTTCATCTTTTCTGACAGCTGCATAGTATTCCATAGTGTAGATGAGCCACAGTTTCTTTAGCCAGTCGGGCATTTAGGTTGTTTTCAGATTCTAGCTATACTGAATAGCAGAGATGAATAAAGAAGTACAGATAGTGTTTCTGCTATGTGTTTTTCGGTCTCGGGTATATTCCCAGGAGTGCTATTGCTGGATCAAATGGGAGCTCAATATCTGAATATCTAGTTTTTTGGAGGAATGCCCATAATGTTTGGAGTGCCAACTGGTCCAACCCCAAATCAAAACAACAATGAGGTAACATCTCATACCACAGAGACTGGCACACATCCAAAACAGCAAGAACAACTGGTGCTGGCGTGGATGTGTGGAAAAAAGGGACTCTGATCTACTGTTGGTGGGAGTGCCGACTGGTCCAGCCCTTTTTGGAAAACAATATGGGCATTCGTCCAAAAACTAGATATTGAGTTCCCATTTGATCCAGGAATAGCACTCCTGGGAATATACCCGAGAGACCAAAAAACACATAGCAGAAATACTATCTGTACTTCTTTATTCATTTCTGCGCTATTCTCTATAGCTAGAATCTTGAAACAACCTAAATGCCTGAGAACAGAGGACTGGCTAAAGAAACTGTGGCTCATCTACACTATAGAATACTATGCAGCTGTCAGAGGAGATGAAATTATGAAATTTACCTGCAAATGTAAGGACATGGAGACTATCATGCTGAGTGAAATTAGTCAGAAGGAAGACAGATATAGAATGACTGCATTCATTAATAGGATATAAATAGATACCAGTGTTTTACTAAGTGTGGGAAATGGTAATGGCAGATTAAAACTCAGCATTGATTATACACAAAGAGACTTAAGTGATAAACTCTAAATATCTGCAGGGCTAGCCACAATGTGTAAGAGAAGAGGGAGAGAGATGCAGAGAGAGAGAACAGAGAGAGAAAGAGAGGAAACTGGGGTACCTGCTCTTGAGGCAGCCTGGGGGTGGGCGGAATTGGTAGGGTACATTGGTGGTGGAAATGGGGCACTGGTGGAGAGATGGGTGCTGGAATACTGTATTACCACGAACCAATTATGAACACTTTTGTAATTGTATGTCTCACAGTGGTATAATAAAAAATAAATAAATAAATAAATAAGAAAAAAAAGAAAAAACTTTACTTTTTGTTTGTTATTCTCTTGAGTATTCAAATATATTTTTACAAGTTGTGTAGTTAGATTTGAGTTCTTCAGTTAGAATGTTAAGAATCACTATCACTATCTTCCTGTTCATCATCAATTTGCTCGATCAGGCCCCAGTAACATCTACATATGTCCTGCCTCATGCTAGTAGAGCCCAAGGGCATCTGCTTGCTCCAGGAACATAAAGAGCCTCAATCCATTCTGGAATGAGGTCTATAATTGTTACTGGTATTTGGCATATCAAATACAACACGGGTAGCTTGCCAGGCTCTGCCATGCAGGTAGCATACTCTTGTAGTCATCTCTAAGTCCAGCATTTATTGATGTACCGTGTGGCTGCAAGAGGCCGCGCGAGCCGGGCTGTGATAGGCTGGTCAGCTGGGTGGAGTTCTGACTCAGAGAGAAGTCCGGATGTGGAAAATGGAGGCCCTCATGGAGTGGGGGGTCGTCTGGCTTGTTGCAAGGCTCTGCACATCCCTCCTGGGCGCCTTGTGAGCAGCTGGGCACAGGGAGAGCAAGTAGCAGCTCTGCCCCATGTCTGTTTCTCAGAATGTTAAGAAACCCGTTAAAACTGCAGAATTCTAACATTAAATGTGTGAGACCCCTCAGATAATCCATCAGAATGCACTTATAACAGTCATAATAGTAACAATATATCAAATAGATCTAAACTTTAAGCATTTGCTAATACTCTAGAAATAGCCTGCCCTTTAGAAAAACACAGATACTGTTTTCCAAGTCAGGAAAATAGATATTTTAAAGTACAAATGTCCTGACCCCTTAATATATTGAGTTTTCACATATTAATAATGATTAATTTTTTAAATAAAGTTTTGAGAGAACAGTAAGATAGTACCTAGGCTGGAGCCTTAGCATCATTTGGACACTTGGGCATCACTGATCCCTGGATCCTCTGACTCTAGCACAGAATTATCTGTCCAGTTGGTCAAGTATTATTGAGAATGATTTCTAATCAACATGATGGTCCCTTGAGAAGCCCCAAATATCAGTTTTGATAAATTTCAGCTTTACTTTAATGTGAAAAATTGTCTTAATTACTTTAAAATCATTTTAATATAAAATTAAAATGGCTCTACTTGCATGAGACAGGTCATATAAAAATGTTACTGTTGCCCGCTCTAGCAAATCGATGATGAACGGGAAGACAGTGATACAGTGATAAAATTATACTTATTTGATCATTTGATAATTATGATTAATAGTACTTCATAAGGTAAAGAGAATGGTTTCATATAAATATTATGAAGTCAATTAAATGTCTTTAAATCAGACAATATAATATCAATATTATATTTTAAATTGCAGCATATGTTTGGAATTTTGAGAGTAAATATAAAAGTAGAGAAAACTAAATATTTTTAAACCTAAATGTAATAATATTATATACTTTTTGTTTACAAGTAAAGCTTTCCAATTTATCTTTTATTTAAAAAAGACCTTTGAATGAAAATCAAATAATTATGACAGTGTGAATTTTAAATGAATAACAGTGCTAGACAGTAATTAGCGTATTAAGCTTGTCAGAGTTGTCAGAATAGGAAGGAATGGGAGTGAAGATAGACCATCTAGACCATTGACAATAGCACCACCTACACTTCGCTGATGGCATCATTCTAATAACACCAAACATCAGCCAAGCGGCACAAATGCTGGCTGACTTTGACAGAGAATGTGGAAAGATAGGTCTACAGCTGAATCTCAACAAAACTATGTTCATGAAAAATGAACTAGTTCCTGAGGCCCCATTCAGTCTCAATGGGACAAACATCTCTGTAGCAGCTATATGTACCTAGGTCGAGAGGTCAACATGATGAAGGACCTAAAACCTGAGCTGCACAGGAGGAAAAGAGCAGCATGGACTGCCTTTAAAAACATAGAAGCATTAGCCAAAAGAACAAAGAACCTCCGGCTCTGGGCACATTTCTTTGACTCCACCATACTCCCTGTATTAATATACGCCTCAGAGATCTGGGCCCTATGAAAGCAGGATGAGAACGCTATTCGGGTCTCCCAAATAGGAATCGAAAGAGCCATGCTTGGAATATCATGCCTACTCAAGTGAGAGAAGGAATTAGGTGTTTCGACCTCTGTCGCTGTTCTAAAATCAAGGACGCTGTCTTATCTGCCAGAGCATCAAAAACCAGATGGGCTGGTCATATAATGTGATCTGGAGACAACCATTGGATGAGAGTTGTCATTGATTGGATCCCGTGAGGCGTCAAAAGATCGCGTGGCCGCCCACCTACAAGACGGTCAGACTTCCTTATCAAGACCCTGAACGAAAAGTTCGAGGCTCTTAATATTCCCGAAACAACCAGATGCCATTGGGCTACACTGGCAAGTGATAGGGTAAAATGGAAACAATTCTGGCGCCTGCTCCAGCAAATCAATAAATAACGGGATATCAAGTGATCAAGTGATTATGAAAAACAGTTGACTCTGAATGTCAGTCTAATTGAATAAGTGTATGAACTATTGATTTGTGAATGTTATAGAGCAGATTTAAAGTAAATGGGAAACACTGTTGAATAAATAGCAATAAAATGTGACTTTTCAGAAAATTCTGCACTTTTGAAATATTCTAAGCAGATATGAATGTTTTCCGCTTTTATGCATTCACTAGAAAGAAGGTCATTGAAAATGGAAAAGAACATTTAATTTCACATCTCTGCTTGCCATTTTATAAAATTTTTAACTTTATCTTTAGGAAAAGAACAGTTGCTTATCAAAGGTCAAATATAGGATATAAAATATGAAAACTGATAATTTTTTTAAATTTATATGTGATGGATCACGATCACGATCACGATCTTCCCGTTAATCATCTATTTGCTAGAGCGGGCACCAGTAAAATCTCCATATGTCCTGTCTCATGCCAGTAGAGCAAAGGGCATCGGCTTGCTACAGGAACATAAAGAGCCTCAAATCATTATATTAGGTCATGGGAATGACCTAATATAATTGTTACTGGCATTTGTCATGTCAAATACAACACGAGCAGCTTGCTAGGCTTGCCGTGCGGGAGGCATATTCTTTAAACACCTCCAAATAAAGCATTTATTGATGAACCGTGCGGCCGCAAGCCGCGCTGAGCCGGGCTGTGATGGGCTGGTTGGCTGGGTGGAGTTCTGAAGAGAGGGAAGTCCGGATGTGGAAAATGGCGGCGCCCATGGAGTGGGTGGGGGGGGTCGTCTGGCTTGTTGTGAGGTTCTGCCGGGGTGGTGGGCCAAGGCTAGAACCCACCATGCCTCCCGACTGCCTCATGAACGGCTGGGCACAGGGAGAGCAAGGAACCGCTCTGCCCCATGTCTAAGAGTCTCTGGACCAGCATGCCTGGGCCGGATTGAGGAAGAAACTGCGGCAGGGTGGGTGTCAATGATCCGGGCTGTGATGGGCTGGTCGGCTGGGTGGAGTTCTGAAGAGAGGGAAGTCCGGATGTGGAAAATGGCGGCACCCGTGGAGTGGGTGGGGGTCGTCTGGCTTGTTGTGAGGTTCTGCCGGGGTGGTGGGCCAAGGCTAGAACCCACCATGCCTCCCGACTGCATATGTGATGGATACAACAGAAAATATACAGTCAGAAGGATGCTTGGTTTTCCTTGAGTGTCAGGAATATAACTTGATTCTTTTGTTTTAGGAGCACACCTTACTGTGCTCAGGGATCTCTCATCAGAGTGTTCAGGGAGTCCTCTGGCAATGTTTGAGAGACCATGTGCAGTGATTAAGATAGAACCAGTGTTGACAATGTGAAAGGCAAGTGCTTTAACTCTTATACTGTCTCCTAGCCCCAGGAATGCAACTTGAATAAAGAATTATCTGGCCAAGCAATAGTGCAAAGGTTATACTTGTCTTGCATATGTCTGACATGGATTGAATCTTACACCATTTATAGTTCCCAGAATTCCACCAGGAGTGATCGCTGAGCCAAGAGTAAGTCCTGAGAAGTAAGGGTATGGCTCAAAATTTAAGAAAAAGAAATATCACATATCTGTTTAGATTTATATTTCTGTCACTGTAAGCTGTTATTTAACTCTAAGAGACCTATTAATTTAGAACAGCAATTCAAGTACACTTTAGAATCATGGTTAGAAAGTTCTTTTCATAAAATGTCTCTATTTAATGTATGGAATAATCCAGCTACACAAAGATAAAATTATGGTCACAGGTCACAGTAATTCCTATCTTGCGAGTCAAAACAAATACAAGAGTTTTCTGAATTCAAATTCAATGATACGATATTTTTTCTATGTGAGTTTTTTTCTATTTATATACAAAACTTTTACTACTACTCTTAGAGATGCTCATTTTATTATATATAATGTTCAAATGGTTTGGAAGAAGTGAAGAGAAAGAATTTGTAAGCCATGGGCCATGGGGCTGGAGCAATAGCACAGCGGGTAGGGCATTTGCCTTGCATGCGGTCAACTGGAGTTCCATCTCTGGCATCCCATACGTTCCCTGAGCACCACCAGGAGTAATTCCTGAGTACAGAGCCAGGAGTAATCCTGAGCATTGCTGGGTATGACCCAAAAAACAAAAAAAAAAAAAAAAGAATTTGTAAGCCAAGTCCAGAAATAAGTGCTTCAGTAATTGTTTTAAGAAATTTGATGCTCTGATGCTGGCATTTTTTAGCCATAAAATTTGACCTTGCTTAGAGTCAGACTTATCTAAACACAAAGATTATTTTACAATAGTTATTAAATTATAAACTCTAAAATTCATATCATCTTCTCATCTTTACTGAAGGAGGTCATAAATGCTTAAGAATATGACCTTATGGTTCATGTTCCATCTATTTTAAACATTCCAAAAGGTACTCTTAGATGAAGAATAAAGAATCCCTGCAACAATCTGTGAGGTAATTCTACCATAGTAGTTGTTAACACAATACATTCTAACTTAAGTAAACAATCTTTATATTTTGATGATTAAATTTATATCTGTTACATTGAAAAAACCATAGCTAGATTTAAAATAAATGATAAATTTGTTTCAATAAAATTAGTTAAATACACAAATCATTGAACTAATTTTGTATAAAAACTTACACAATTTTAATCAGTGTTTGCTAAACTGTGGAAAATATAGAAGCTATGTCAATTCATTTTAATTGTTTTATAGAGTTATGATGTAGCTATAACATTTATTAAATTTATTAAGGTAATTTTCCTTCAAGATATTTAACCATCCATAAATTTAGCTCTATTCTAAAAAATCAGAAGACAAGAACTGGAATGATGGTACAGCATATATACTTGCCTGGCAAGCATCTAGTCTGGGTTCAATTCTTGGAACCCCATGTGGTCTCTGGAACCCTGCCAAGAGTGATTTCTAATTGCAGAGACAGGAGCACATTCCATGAAGCATAAATCTTTGAGGAACATGAGAGTGAATTCCCAAGAATAAAGAAAGAAATCTTTTCTTTGGACCTTATACACATAACATTCAATTTTGTAGAATAATATTAGTCTAAATTAATAATAAATAATATAACAAAACGGAACAACCCAGAAAACATATTCATAATTATAGTAAAAGAAATTAATCTTGATATTGAATAATCGTTAAACCGAAGTGATACAAGGAACAAGCAATCACTTTCTTGTTTCCTTTAGTTAAGTGGTTACAATTCATAACATCTGTTTTTCAAGATAAGCAATCAATCTTCAAGTGAAATAATTTGACTACATCATTTGTCACACAAAATTCGTCCTAATAATTAATATAGTTACCTGTGATTACCTATTGCTTCTGTTTCAAAGGAAAATAATTTTTTACATTAATGAAAGGAGATTGATTTCCCTTAAAATTTTAGTCAATCTATTTACTTAATATGCTTATAGTTGATTCTAAATATTAATAATAAACATCCATTGTGACTAACTTAAATTATTGTAACAGTGTTTCTTCATTTTATATAGCACTATTTTGTATAGCCCATAAATAATCATTGATCACTTGATCACTTGACATCCCGTTATTCATCGATTTGCTCGAGCAGGGGCCAGTAACATTTCCATTTGACCCTATCATGTTCCAGTGTAGCCAAATGACAGCTGGTTGCTTCAGGAATACAAAGAACCTCAAACCGTTCGTTCAGGGTCTTGACGAAGAAGTCTGACCATCTTGTTGGTAGGCGTGATATTCCATCATAGCTCTTTCGATTCCTCTTTGGGAGACCTGAATAGCATTCCCATCCTGCTTTCATAGGGCCCAGGTCTCTGAGGCGTATGTTAATGCAGGGAGAATGGTGGAGTTGAAGAGGTGTGCCCAGAGCCGGAGGTTCTTGATCTTTTTAGCTATTTCTTTGATGCTTTTGAAGGCATTCTTTGCTGCTCTCTTCCTCCTGCACAGATCAGGTTTTAGGTCGTTCATCATGTTGATTTCTCGACCTAGCTACACATAACTGCTGCATTCAGAGATGTCTGTTCCATTGAGAGTGAATGGGGCCTCTGGAACTAGTTCATTTTTCATGAACATAATTTTGCTGAGATTCAGCTGTAGACCTATCTTCCCACATTCTCAGTCAAAGTCAGCCAGCATTTGTGCTGCTTGGCTAATGTTTGGTGTTATTAGAACGATGTCATCAGAGAAGCGGAGGTGGTTTAGTTGCCAACCATCTAACTTCACTCCCATTCCTTCCCATTCTAAGTGTTGCATGATGTTCTTGAGGTTGGTGCTGAAGAGTTTTGGTGAAATGGTATCACCCTGCAAAACCCCTCTCTTGACATTGATGATCACTTCTTTGTAGAATGGTGAGATTCTGATGGTGAATCAGCTCAGGAAGGATCTTGATGTATTGGGTTTGAATGCCCTATTTGGCTAGAGCTTTGATGACTGCTTCAGTCTCCACAGAATCAAAGGCTTTTTTACATCAATGTGTTTCTTTAAAACACATCACAGGGCATTTGCAAGCTCCTGGGCCATTGTAAGAGATAACAATCTTTGGAACAAATAACAATCACAGATCTAGGTAACATTTGCAAGATAACAATCATTGATTTGCATATCCCTGTGATCTGAGTTCAGAAGACCAGGCACAGTCTGCTTCACCTTATCTCTGATAAGCACAGATGTTTTGGTTGTAACCTTATGGGAAGGGCCCATTTCTGGGTATTGCCCTTAGGGTCTTGTGGTGGGAAAATGCTGGACCCTAAGGCTAGCAGCTCAGAGTCCAACACCTTCTTTTCTATTTCCTTAGAAAAAGAATGATCAGAAAAGATACTGAAATTTTTATTAAGACTGACTTTGTGATATTTCCTTTGGGATGTTCTTATGTGTAATTAAGAAAGTGTATTCATAAAATATTTTGTATGTTATCTGTAAAGTATATTCCACTGACTATACCCTTCTTTTCTAGTTCCTTATATACTTAAGACCGTTTTTAGCTATTTTTCTTGTTTTGTGATGTGAACCTAACATGAGCAATGTTAATTTGCTTTCTTTTTGCTCTCATGGAGTCTTGAATTCTCTTAATCTTGAATGTTTCCAGGTTATTCTTAAATTATCTTTTGGTTCATTAGACCATCCAAATTATTAAGAAGCACATTGCTTAATATCCAGATTATTGACACTTATCTCATATTTTTGTTTGTTGATCTATATTGACATCAATGATCACTTCCTTGTAGAATGGTGAGATCCTGGTGGTGAATCTGTAATACAGCTCACGAAGGACCTTGATGTATTGGGTTTTAGCTCCCTGTTTGGCTAAGGCTTTGATGACCGCTTCAGTCTCCACAGAATCAAACACTTTCTTTAAATCAATGAATGTGAGGGGCCAGAGCGAATAGCCCAGCGGGAAGGGCATTTGCCTTGCACATGGATTGGCCAGCCCGTGCCAGCCAGAGTTCAACGCCTGGCATCCCCATATGGTCCCCTGTGCACTGCCAAGAGAAATTCCTGAGTGCAGAGCCAGGAGAAACCCCTGAGCGTCACTGGGTGTGACCCAAAAAGCAAAAAAAAAAAAAAAAGAAATCAATCAAGAACATGAGACAGAGCAGCATCTTGTACTCCCTACAATCCCCAATGAGCTTGGTTACCTTGTGGATATGGTCGATTGTGCTGGAATCGCTTTCCGAAAGCCAGCTTGCTCGCATGGTTGTCCTTCATCTAGTGTTCTGCCAATCCTGTTCAGGATGACTTGAGTGAAAAGCTTGTAGATGATGACAACAGGCAGATGGGGCAATAGTTGCCAATGTTGTGAATATCTCCCTTCTTGAACAGTAGAACTGTCCTTCTGGTTTTCCATTGGGAGGGCATCTTGCATTCAACAGGTGGCATGTGAAAAGCCGAGCTAGTATATTGATGAGTACTGATGGCAGGTTCTTCAGGTGTTCGGGTCTGACTTTGTCTGGGCCTGGAGCTGTTCCCTTCTTTAACAAAGAAATGGCATGTCGGATTTCAGAAGGGAGAACATTGGGGATGACATATCCATCCTGTGGAATTTGGTATGTGGGCAGTGGACATGGCTCTCAAGAGATCTGAGTAGAAGGCATGGATAATCTTCTCCATTGCCTTTTTTAGAAGATGTGATAGATCCATCAGAGCGTTAGAGGGCAGTCATATAGTTGGCAGTCATATAGTCATATAGTTGGCAAGGGCAGGAGGGCTGTGTGAATGCTTTGGACAGGGTGATAGCATTTCATCAAAACTCTTCAGCGCCACCCTTGAGAACATCATGAGACAATGAGAATGGGAAGGACTGGGAGTGAAGATAGATGGTCAGCAACTACACCACTACCGCTTTCGCGATGAAATCTTTCTAATAACAACAAACATTAGCCAAACAGCACAAATGCTGGCTAACTTCGACTGAGAATGTGGAAAGATTGGTCTACAGCTGAATCTAAAGAAAACTAAGTTTATTAAAAATATACTAGTTCCGGAGGCCCATTCACTCTCAGTGGAATAGATATCTCTGAATGCAGCAGTTATGTGTACCTAGGTTGAGAAGTGAACATGATGAATGACCTAAAACCTGAGCTGAGCAGGAGGAAGAGAGCAACATGGAATGCCTTCAAAGGCATTGAAGAAATAGCTAAAAGGACAAAGAACCTCCTACTTCGGGCACATCTCTTCGACTCAACCATTCTCCCTGCATTAACATAAGCCTCAGAGACCTGGGCCCTACAAAAGCAGGATGAGAATGCTATTCTGGTCTCCCAGAGAGGAATTGAAAGAGCTATGCTTGGAATAACACACCTCACTCAAGTGAGAGAAGGAATCCAGAGTTCCGACCTCCTTTGCTATTCCAGAATCAGGGATGCTGTCTCCTTTGCCAAGGCATCGAAAATCAGGTGGGCTGGACATGTAATGCGATTTGGAGATGACCGCTGGACTAGAGCTGTTACCGACTGGATCCCACGGGATTTCAAAAGATGATGTGGCTGCTCACCTACAAGATGGTCAGACTTCTTTGTCAAGACCCTGAAGGAACGGTTTGAGGCTCTTCATACTCCTGAATCAACCAGATGCCATTGGGCTACATTGGTACATGATAGGGTCCAATGGAAATGTTAATGGCGCCCGCTGGAGCAAATCTATGAATACCAGGATTCAAGTGATCAAGTAATCAAGTGATCTACATCATCAACTGTTCATTCCATTGTAGGAACACAAAAAGACGCCTTTCTTCAAAAACTCTAAAGCTCGTTCGCCAAAGTGGCAAGGCGAAAGCCTCAGGCAACCAAATGCTAATGTCCAAGCTTGCAAAGCAGTGCAGAGACGTCAGAAAGGAAGACTTCAAAGAGAGAAGAGAAGAAATAATAGCCAATGCAGTAGAAACTGGAAAAGCATTCACAATGCCTGCCATCCATTGCCAAATATAAGACAAAAGATGACTGTGCTTGGACGTCCTGATGGATGAACACAACTTGAAAAAAGGCAACCGAGAGTATTATCCATGACTCCTAATCAGATCTCTTTGATAGCCACACTTGATCACTAGATCACTTGAATCCCATTATTCATCAATTTGCTCGAGCTGGCGCCAGTAACATTTCCATTGGACCCTATCACGTGCCAATGTAGCCCAATGGCATCTGGTTGATTCAGGAATATGAAGAGCCTCAAACCGTTCCTTCAGGGTCTTAGCAAGGAAGTCTGACCATCTTGTAGGTGGGCGGCCACGTGATCTTTTGACATCCCGTGGGATCCAGACGGTAATGGCTCTAGTCCAGCGGTTGTCTCCAAATCGCATTGCATGTCCAGCCCATCTGATTTTCGATGCCTTGACAAACGAGACAGTGTCCCTGATTCTGGAATAGCAACGGAGGTCAGAACTCCGGATCCCTTCACTCACTTAAGTGAGGCGTGATATTCCAAGCACAGCTCTTTCGATTCCTCTCTGGGAGACTCGAATAGCATTCTCATGCTGCTTTCGTAGGGCCCAGTTCTCTGGGGCGTATGTTAATGCAGGGAGAATGGTTGAGTTGAAGAGATATGCCTGGAGCCGGAGGTTTTTTGTCCTTTTAGCTATTTCTTCGATGCCTTTGAAGGCATTCCATGCCTCTCTCTTCCTCCTGCGCAGCTCAGGTTTTAGGTTCATCATGTTGACTTCTCGACTTAGGTACACATAACTGCTGCATTCAGAGATGTCTGTTCCATTGAGAGTGAATGGGGCCTCAGGAACTAGTTCATTTTTCATAAACATAGTTTTCTTCAGATTCAGCTTTAGTCGTATCTTTCCACATTCTCTTTCAAAGTCAGCCAGCATTTGTGCCTCTTGGCTAATGTTTGGTGTTATTAGAACGATGTCATTAGCGAAGCGGAGGTGGTGTAGTAGCCAACCATCTATCTTCACTCCCATTCCTTCCCATTCTAATTGTTGCATGATGTTCTCGAGGGTGGCGCTGAAGAGTTTTGGTGAAATGGTATCACCCTGTTGAACCCCTCTTTTGACATCAATGATCACTTCTTTGTAGAATGGTGAGATCCTGGTGGTGAATCTGTAATATAGCTCACGAATGATCTTGATGTATTGGGTTTGAATGCCCTGTTTGGCTAGGGCTTCGATGACCGTTTCAGTCTCCACTGAATCAAAGGCTTTTTGTAAATCAATGAACGTGAGACAGAGGGGCATCTTGTACTCCCTACAAACCTCAATGAGCTTGGTTACTGTGTGGCTATGGTCGATTGTGCTGAATCCTTTCCAGAAGCCTGCTTGCTCGCATGGTTGTCCTTTATCTAGTGTTCTGCTAATCCTGTTCAGGATGACTTGTGTAAACAGCTTGTAGATGACAGACAACAGGCAGATGGGGCGATAGTTACCGATGTCGTGAATGTCTCCCCTTCTTGAACAGTAGAACTGTCCTGCTGGTTTTCCATTGAGAGGGCACCTTGCATTCCGACAGGTAGAGTGTGAAGAGCAGAGCTAGTGTATTGATGAGTACCAACGGCAGATTCTTCAGGTGTTCAGGTCTGACTTTGTCTGGGCCTGGTGTTGTTCCCTTCTTTACTGACGAGATGGCATGTCGGATTTCAGAAGGGAGAAAGTTGGGAATAACATATCCATCCTGTGGAATTTGGTATCACACCTTCTACAAGATCATAGTCAGTGATTTTAATGCCAAGATAGGACCAAGAAGATCAGCTGAAGAACTCCATATAGGGACCCATGGCCTAGAATGGAACGAACAGGGCGAGAGACTATCTGAGTTGATCATGTCCACCAAGA
>JAJIBD010027257.1:0-16319 GCA_021461705.1 Cryptotis parvus | reverse complement strand
TACCAGCTTTCCCCCGTTGCTACTGCGGCCACATAGCTTACTGCGCCGATTTACCTCAAAATTACCATAAATATTCAACCTACCCTCTGAGAGAGTCCCACAAAGAAATGAGAATATAGCGCCTGCATGGCAGAGCCTGGCAAGCTGTCCGATGAGTGTTCGATATGCCAAATCCAGTAACAGAAATGTTTATTTTCCTGACCCCAAAAAGAGCCCATAATACGGCAGCAGTAAGAAAGGCAAACAAGTAGTGCCACACAAAATTTCATGGCCATCCTAGGCTGCCAAAACGAAGAAGGACTAAAATGACTATCTGTACTTTCAATGCATGTACACTGGCATCGAAGCATATATAGAGGATCTGATGCTGCAAGCAAAAAATGATCAAGTACGACATCATTGGTCTGACTGAGACGAGGAGGCGCCAGTTGCATCATGCTGTATTTGTCACCAGAGAAGAATTGTTCCTTGGAAAATGTGACGAAAGAGGCATCGGTGGCGTGGTGTCCTTGTCAACAAGAACATGGCTATAAACATTGATTCATTTGAATGCCTAACAAACCGGATAGGATGATTACACTTGAAGAGATGTGGCCCACTGCCAGCAATTTCTATCTTCATTGTCTACGCACCAACATCCACATACAAAGAAGATGAAATTGAGAAATTCTACATGGAATTGGAGGAGTTCTATAAAAAAGATCACACCTTCTACAAGATCATAGTCGGTGATTTTAATGCCAAGATAGGACCAAGAAGATAAGCTGAAGAACTCCACATCGAACCCATAGCCTAGAATGGAACGAACACGGTGAGAGACTATCTGAGATCATCATGTCTGCCAAGACCATTCATGGGAACTCACAGTTCCAGAAAGCTGAAGCAAAACGTTGGACATGGGAATATCCTGGCAGACAGTTCCACAATGAAATTGACCACATCATCTTCAATCGATAGTTTTGTCTGACCGATGTAGCTTGTCGGCCCCAAATTCCAAACAGGGTCGGACCACCGTCTCCTTCGTGCAAAATTCTACTTCCCGAAACGGGAGAAAAGGCTGCAAAGTTTAAGAAGAGAACTCCCAGAACGACCACCAACTGGGAACTCTTTGGCACCATTGCGGCAACATGGGAAGATACCATCATTGACGACATCAATGAAGAATACAACCGACTGGTTCAGCACCTCCATGATTGTGCGAAGAATACTGAGAGAGAGAAAGACACAAAAGGACGCCTGTCTTCAGAAACTCTCGAGCTCATTTGCCAACGTGGCAAGGCGCGAGCCTCAGGAGACCAAATGCTAACATCCAAGCTTGCTAAACAGTGCAGAGAAGCGATAAAAGAAGACCTCAAAGACAGAAGAGCAGAAATACTGGAAGATGCAGCAGAAGCCGGGAAAAGCATTCGCACTGCCCGCCTGTCCTTCGGCCAACTATAAGACCAAGATGACTGCCCTCCGACGCCCTGATGGATCTATCACATCTTCCAGAAAGGCAATGGAGAAGATTATCCATGACTTCTACTCAAATCTCTTTGATAGCCACATCCACCTGCCCACATACCAAATTCCACAGGATGGATATGTCATTCCCAACGTTCTCCCTTCTGAAATCCGACATGCCATCTCATCAGTAAAGAAGGGAACAGCACCAGGCCCAGACAAAGTCAGACCCGAACACCTGAAGAATCTGCCATCGGTACTCATCAATACACTAGCTCGGCTCTTCACACGCTACCTGTCCGAATGCAAGGTGCCCTCCCAATGGAAAAACCAGCAGGACAGTTCTACTGTTCAAGAAGGGAGACATTCATGACATCGGCAACTATCGCTCCATCTGCCTGTTGTCCGTCATCTACAAGCTGTTTACACAAGTCATCCTGAACAGGATTAGCAGAACACTAGATGAAGGACAACCATGCGAGCAAGCAGGCTTCCGGAAAGGATTCAGCACAATCGACCATATCCACACAGTAACCAAGCTCATTGAGGTTTGTAGGGAGTACAAGATGCCGCTCTGTCTCACGTTCATTGATTTCCAGAAAGCCTTTGATTCTGTGGAGACTGAAGCAGTCATCGAAGCCCTAGCCAAACAGGGTGTTCAAACCCAATACATCAAGATCCTTCGTGAGCTGTATTACGGATTCACCACCAGGATCTCACCATTGTACAAAGAGGTGATCATTAATGTGAAAAAGAGGGGTTCGACAGGGTGATGCAATTTCACCAAAACTCTTCAGTGCCACCCTCGAGAACATCACGCAACAATTAGAATGGGAAGGAATGGGGAGTGAAGATAGATGGTCGGCAACTACACCACCTCCGCTTCGCTGATGACATTGTTCTAATAACACCAAATATTAGCCAAGCGGCACAAATGCTGGCTGACTTTGACCGAAAATGTGGAAAGATAGGTCTACAGCTGAATCTAAAGAAAACTATGTTCATGAAGAATGAACTAGTTCCAGAGGCCCCATTCACTCTCAATGGAACAAGCATCTCTGAATGCAGCAGTTATGTGTACCTAGGTCGAGAAATCAACATGATGAACGACCTAAAACCTGAGCTGCGCAGGAGGAAGAGAGCGGCATGGAATGCCTTCAAAGGCATTGAAGAAATAGCTAAAGGACAAAGAACCTCCGGCTCCGGGCACATCTCTTTGACTCCACCATTCTCCCTGCATTAACATACACCTCAGAGACCTGGGCCCTACGAAAGCAGGATGAGAATGCTATTCGGGTCTCCCAGAGAGGAATTGACAGAGCTATGCTTGGAATATCACGCCTCACTCAAGTGAGAGAAGGAATCCGGAGTTCTGACCTCCCTTGCTATTCCAGAATCAGGGACGCTGTCTCGCTTGCCAAGGCATCGAAAATCAGATGGGCTGGACATGTAATGTGATTTGGAGACAACCGCTGGACTAGAACCATTACCGACTGGATCCCACGGGCTGTCAAAAGATCACGTGGCCGCCCACCTACAAGATGGTCACACTTACTTGTAAAGACCCTGAAGGAACGGTTTGAGGCTCTTCATGTTACTGAATCAACCAGATGCCATTGGGCTACATTGGCATGTGATAGGGTCCAATGGAAATGTTACAGGCGCCTGCTCGAGGAAATCGATGAATAACGATTCAAGTGATCAAGTGATCAAGTGATCAAGTCCTTTACAGGGATCAAATTATAACTAACATTACCTTAGTGAGAGCAAAGAAACCTAGGAATTACTTTCACAGAAGCTTTTTTTTTAATATAGCATGGTCTGTTATTCTGAGACACATGTCTTTTACAAAATGCTTTAAAACTCAAACTTTACTTGTTAATTTAAGCTTTTGATAGAAAATATAATCTATGAGGCTGCAAAAGTATTTTAGATGACTTAGTTTTGTTGCCTATATGAAATCACAGAGGATTGGCTGAAGATCTTTTCCTGTCTTAAAATAATCTTATCTATTAATATTTTAGAGAAATATGTAGGCTTCTGAAAGCTATCTGTGAAGATAAAATTGGAAAGATTTTAAAACCAAGTCATAGAGTTTATTAGATATGGTCCTTAAAACATGGTACTGTGTTGTGATGAACCGAACTGTGTTATGTCCCCTATATTCTTTTATCTTTATTACTATACTACCTTGAAATGTACAATTACAAAAATGCTCATGTTTGGGTGTCAGTCACACAGTGTTCCAGCACTCCCATCCCCTCCACCAGTGCCCAATTTCCCACTACCAATGTCCCTGATTCCCTCCTCCTCCCCCAACCTGCTTCTATGGCAAGTGTTTTGCCTCTCTCTCTCTCTCTCTCTCTCTCCTCTTTCCTTTTCCTCCTCTCTCTCTCTGTGTCTTTGTCTTTCTCTCTTTTCATTCTCCTACACATTGTGGCTTGCAATACACACATTTAGAGGTTATCATAAATATCCCTTTGCCTATAATCAATCTCAGTTCCAGGCTGGTATTATCATTTTTAAAAATTATTAGCACATTGTTCTCTTCTCTGTCTAACCTAATCTCTCAGTCCCACATGTGTGGTAGATTCCACCCACTGACAGACCTCCTGATCCATGTTTTCTTATGCTGATATCATAATATACTGTGACATTTAATGTGAGAGAAGGAGGCAGCTCTTAAAGAAGCACTTAATGTAAGATTATATCTTTATAGTGAGGCCTAATGACCAGTATCCTGTTAATATAAAGGAGGAGGTTAGGACACAATGACAAACACAGAAAGAACATCTACAGGCGTAGCGTGAAGACAACTATGTATAGCAAGTAAAGAAATTCATATAAAACAATGACGAACAGATGGAGAATAAAGACCTTTGTATACAAGAAATGAAGACAGCCATGTACAGCAAGGAGGTCCTCATAAGATTCAACCCTCTGATACTTTGATTTCATAGGTCTAGCCTTTAAATTAAGAGAAATAAATTCTGATTGTTTCAACCATTGTATGTGACACTGCTTAAGGCTACCATAGAAAATTAATAAGTCATGTTATTTAACTTAGATTGTATACTATATCTTAAAATAATCTCAAATTACAATACTTATAGAATATAGAAATCATCTATAATCATATATAGAAATTAAAATAAATATAATCATAATAGTGTGTTATGTGATGTTATTGAAGAATTACTTCATATATGTTTTTAGAATTCTCTGTTACGTTGGATGAAATATAGCTTTTCAATGATCTATTTGTCAATACTATGAAATAAACATTCGTTACTAGACTGATACCATATGTTATTAGGTAAAATGTCTTCAGTATTTGATATGAAACTCTCAGGTATCTATATTATAAGCTAGCCCTGTGAAATTATCTTGCACAGACTTAAAAATGTTTATGAAAGGATAGAAACATATTTTTTAAAATATGAAAAAGAATACCACTTAGTCATTATGGCAAATTACACGTTAGATTTTACTTGAGAATGGCTGAACTTATTATTTTGGATACTAGAGGATAGTTGGGTGAGAAATTATATTAAAATAAGAATTAAGCACTCCCACAAAATAGTTCTTAAATTTTAAAAAAGGTGTTATAAAAGAACTGGTACCACCACATAAACTTAGTACAGGAAACAAGGACTAATGTGCCATTTATAATTTGACAGTAATTACAGATAGCCATGATTATGTAGCAATGTTATCCATTGTGAATTAAACTGTTTCCAGAGAGTTTAATTCTGGACAAAAACTTTCCAGACTAAACAAACATCTCAGTTAGTTTAGTGCATTTTGTTTATTTTCATTTGTTACTTTATAAAAATGTGTTGGAACATTAAATTGTCAATATTTTCCTATTTTGAGATAAAGCAATTTTTCATGTATAATCTAATGTCATTTCATGTATAATCTAATGTCATTATTTCTTTAACTATAGTGATGATTGCATCATATAAGAAATAACTGAGGTTTCATTATTTCTCTGGGTTGTCATATGATTTTCCTTGTTTATTTTCTTTTTTTCTTTTCTTTTTTTTTCTTCTTGGGTCACACCTGGCGATGCTCAGGGGTTTCTCCTGGCTCTGCACTCAGGAATTACTTCTGGCGGTGCTCAGGGATCCATATGGGATGCCTGGGATCGAACCCAGGCCGGCACAGGCCAGTTGCGTGCAAGGCAAATGCCCTACAGCTGGGCTATCGCAACCTTGTTTATTTTCTTTAGCAACCATTATTTGCTACCTTTATAAATATACCACTCCTGATGCTAGAGATTGCATGGGGTAGAGCTATACTTGTCTTGAGCACTGGTGACCTAGGTTTAATCTTCAGAACTGAATATGCTCCCATGAGCACTGTCCGAATGATCCCTGACCACAAAGTCAGGATTAAGCCCTGAGCACCGTTGAATGTGTCTCCCTAAACAGCAACTAAAGAACACCCCCAAAAAATCCCAAAATTAAAATAACATCAAATATATAATGTTAATGTGAATTAGATGATAAGAATTCATACATATAAAACATGATGAAGCTCATAAGCATAAAACTGGATGAAGGAAGTCATATCCAAAATGTATCCACCTTATGTTTCCATTTATATCAAGTATATATATATCTCTCTCTTTGGGGGCTCTCTTTTTGGGCTCTCTTTTGGGCTCTCTCTTTGTGAGCTTGCACCCTTCTTGGGAGTCTTGTCTTTGTCTACTCTCTATAGGGCCTTAACACGTGGTGGCCACCATCTTGGCCTACACGTGGCTGGGGTTCTAGCTGGGAATCCTAAGCACTGGGTTTTCTCTACTGCTGATTTGTATGCCAAAGCCTGTGATAAGTAAAGCCTTTAAAACTGCATCGGATTCCTGAGTTTTCATTCATTCCCGCTGGCTTCGAAGGTAGAAGGGAACTCACTTCCCGGCACTGTTGGGGACCCAGTGGCGTCCCGACAGGCAGTTATGTCTTACTAATTCTTCCAATCACTGCATTACTGAAAATCAAAAGTTAGGGAGAGAGGTTTGCTGCCAATTCTCAACCACAAGATAAACATATCCTCAAAAAAATATTAAATATAGGCTTCTACAGAGAAACACTGCACCTCACTGTGTATTAGTGGAAAAGGCTGAGGTATTTGAACAGCATATTTTTTTAAAGCTATAAGAAAGTTACTTTTCATTAGAAGCTAGGCTGAAAGTTTATTTGGACAGAGCTAACTACTCTTTCCAAACATTAACGATTAAAAACTGCCTAATTTCATTTGCAACAATGTAGTATTTTTTTCTTTTCTTGATTTGTTCTCTGGTATGGAATTCTTTTTTTGAAACCTTCCTATGAGTTTGAAAATGCACATGTTCACTATTTCTGAGTCACCCACATAAAACTGATGTGGCATAGAGAAAAGAATGAGATTATAGCACTAAATATATCAAGACTGTGCTGTATAGGATTAGAATTTGATGTTAAATGACATTAATGGGTGTTAAAAAGTTAGTTGTCTTTCCATGAACAGATAATGTTCTTTCATTCTAAAGCAAGACAACGATCACAAACAGAGTAATGAAGGTACTGGTTCTTATAACTTTTAAACTGGATCTGAACCTTAATTAATTTCACAATAACTATTAACACAGACTACAACACAGAAGCAAAATTCATAATGGATGTCTGTTCGAGAGTGCTGGGCACCTAATAAAATCCAGGAGCAGAACAGGAAACTCAGTGGGGCCTCCACTTGTCGGGGGACACTGGGCACCCTGACAAAATCCCGGAGCAGGGTCTAGGGATCCCCTTCTGCCTCAGGGGATCAGCGGACTGCAGATGGAGAAAGATGCAAGAATCCAGCAAAGTTTCAAAAGGCTCTTAATCATTCTTGTTCTGGTATGCAATTTAGTAAGAGGAAAACCCCAGAGCAAAGTTTCAAAAGGCTTTAATCATTCTGTTCTGGTTAGTTTGGGACCCCAGACCTAGCTGGGCCCCTGCCACATGTAGGTTTAGAATCGTCCGGCCACATGTAGGTTTAGAATCATAGGCCAAGATGGCTACTACCAGGTATTAGGGCCCAAAAGGGAAGAGAAAGGAGAGGAAGAGAACAGGGAGAAGGCAAAAGCAAAAGGTAAAAGAGGCCGAAAGGAAAGCAGGCTACAGCTTTTGTAACTTTTCTGCTCAGACCATCCCACATCAACAGGAAGGAGTTAGTGTCAATCCCCCTCAGGTACCTTCTCCCAGGATCTCACCTAGCCCTATTGAATGTTAATATTGCCCCAGCCAAGTTCTGCCTGGGAAGTGTCCCTGCAGGTCCTATATAGGGGATGGTCATGAATACCAATGGATATTCATGACCTTCTATAACCAGGTATATATTTCTTCAAGCCTTCATAAGATTCTTGTCTTTATTTCATAGTTGTTTTGCATATTAGCCTTTAGACTTATTAGAGAGCCACAAGTGCTTGCTTGGAGGAAAACAGCACTTCTCTCTGGTCTAATTACTTGAAATCCAACATGGTCAGGTAAACATAATGGTAAGATATATCTAGTACCAGGATTATTATGGTATCATGAGAGAAAATATTTATACCAGTTAACATAGAATACATGATAAGATAAACTGCTATATATCAAATTATTTTCTGCTCCTTATCTACAAAGTGGCCTGCAGGGGCTAACCCCAGGCAAGATGCAGAGGCTCTGGACAAAAAGTGTACTGGAACAGATGTCTTTAGAAATTAGCAATTTAAAATGTTGTACGGTAAACATATGAAAAACTACTATAAGTAGTTCTTCATAGTATGAGCAACTATTTCTACCAAATAAACAAAATTGAAATAATATGTAACTGAAGAGTAGGCAGTTTTTCATCACTCCTATTCCCTCATCTGTTTTGTGCATAGAGTTTCCTATATTTAAATACCTTTCTCATTGTAGGGTTCCAGAGAAGCTGTACAGTAAGTAGCATGTTTGCTTATGAGAGTTAACCTGGGTTAACGCATATGATCCCCCTGAGCCCCACTAGGACTTTTTGATGAGTGCAGAACCAGTGCTACCAGTGCTAAGCTCTGAGCAACAACACTGTTGTTCAAATTCCACAAACCAAATATATATATATATATATATGTAAAATATATGTGTATACATATATGTTACATAGATATGTAGTATTGCAGTGTGTTACCTATCCATAAAATGATTTATTTTAATAATATTTTGCAAGTATTCTCTATAGTGGAATATTTTAAAACTATGGCAAGGTGTGGAATCAAACACCATCATCATGTGGATTGCCTGTGTGAACCACTTACTAACTTGCCCTGTTCTCTAACAGAGTGTTAGGGAAAACTGTTAGAGTTATTGATTTCAGAGTGTCTGAGTCAAGCCCATGTTTGTATATAATACAGGGAGAAGTCAGAGGACCATAATGAGAAAGCAGGGAAGAAAAAGGTTACATATTAAACTGAAAAATACCTAACATTTATAGCAGCAGCAGTAAAGCCTGCTTCTCCATAGAATATTACTCATTGACACAATCTCACTTATGTTTGCTTGACATTTATATAATTCTTCCACTTCCCATTAAAAAAACAACACCTAAATGGAAAACACAGGGCATTTTATCAGGTTCTAAAATGAATAGAATAAAGGATTAGCCTTACTTCTAAATAATGCTTTGTCAGTTAGGCATCTTAAGGAAAATCTGATAAAACACTGATAAAGCACCTGTTTTTGTTTGTATTTCAAAGGCAGACTAAATTAATACCTACAATGTTCTTTTAAATGATATGAACTGACTTAGGAGCTAAGAAGTAATGTAACTGTTTATATTGCTTTGAAGAAAAAATAAACTTGGGTACCAATCCCAAAGAATGTGTTCCCAACACCATAATCCCTAAATGCTGAAGTACTAAGAGATAAAAATATTCTAAGAGCACTAAAATCACAATCCTTAAAGATCAATATCCAGAAAATATAATAATGGAAGAATTAATTTAAAATTAAAAAAATACATGACACTTTAAAGGAAAATTTGTTTGAGAAACATAAAAACCTCAGAGAACACTTAATTACTTACCCAATAAAACACAGTTAAAATTATATTTGAGTGCCATTTTATTTCTTCCTCCAACCATGCACTGGTAAAATATGCACTGGAAAATAAGGAACACTCAACATATTCAGAAATATGCGTACTATCTATACACCATGTCAATATAGCAATGATGCACTTTCACAAAGAAAACTATAAAAATATGCATATTAATTACAATTATGAGTGTTATAACACTATATAGCAACTTACAACACTTGTGTGTAGGTGGGGCCTTGGCCAGCCCCCCCCCTCACCTCCTCCCTCCCGCATGAATGAGGTAAACCTAGATCTGCTGGACTTCATCCCTACAAAAAAGGAGGGGGATGGACTTGGGAGAAACTCTGCCTTGTGGCTGCTAATAGGAAAGAAAGATACAGTGGGGAGTTCTGGATAGCAGTTCTCCTTTTACTGAGCACAGCTTAAGCCTTTTATACAATATTTGGGTAGAGGGGGGTACAAGCACAAATCACATGGCATTTTGCAAGCTCTTGGACCTCTGAAGGAGATAACCACAGATTTAGCATTTGCAAGGTAACATTTGCTAGGTAGCAATCACTGATTTACATATTCCTATAATCAGAAGACCAGAAGACCAGGGACATCCTGCCTCACCTTAGATGCTAACCATTTGCCTCCAGTCTCCCATTGGATAAGCACAGATGTCTTTCATGTAGGTGTAAACTCTTAAGCATTCAAAATTCCACTGCCCTGAGAACAGAGCCCACCTTTTGGGCCCGTCCCCAGGGCCTTATGGCAGAAAGTGCCAGGCCCCAATACTAACTGCTTAGAGCCCAACAACTTGAAATTATACAATAATATTTATAGCATAGCAAATCGTAAAATTTACTGCTTCTACACTATATGTTATCTATGTATCTAGATTTTAATATTATCTCTAAGGCAATGATAGTTATAGCTTGTCCTGCAAGTAAACTACAGTTTAATTGTATTATCGTAAAGGCTAAAAAAAAGAGTATTCAACATATGAAAAATAGTGAATTACAGGAATAGGCTCCAAGCAGTATCATAGAGACTATTCAGAAGAACTGAAACTCTCACAGCATTAATTTCACTTGAAAGTCTTGCAGCAGGAAGAATAGCTACTTTTTTCTTTTAAAGTCTGCCTCTCAGAGAAGAAATTTATTTTCATTTTTTTCTATAAGGTGCTGCTTTCTTTTGAAATTCCTCAAACTTATTACACAACAACATAAGCATTGTTACAGAAATCCATTCTTTTTATTCCTTATTCATACACAGACCATAAATTTTGTGAAAACAATACTAGTGCTTTCACAGGAACAGCATTGAATTGTTTCTTATCCTACTGTGAACATAATTATTTTCAAACCAGTCAGTAACTTTGCTGGTCTCTTCAGGTAATAGCAGCTTTAATTCATTAAAGCTCCTAGAATTTCATCAGCTAGAAGGAATGTTAATACAGACAAATGATGTAATTTTAAACTGAAGTTATTGTCGTTGCCATATTGTATGGCTAATCTACTTATCTGAATTTTCTGCCAATAGCACTGGGCTAAGTTGAAAAACAAAAGAAAAAAACTTTAATGACAGTATCTTAAAATTCACTATTAGAAGTCTTTATTACATCAAAATTTAAATATGTCATATGATTTGGGATTTTAATTGAAATCATTTTTTTCTGTAAAGTCCTCAAATAAGTACTTCTACACTACTTCACCTTTCTCAGCTACAGTATCCTAAAAAAAATTGCTAACCCTTGAATATTTCCATTTTTCCCTTTCTCATTGTGTGATAATATGAAGGGGTTCCCTGAGTTTTTTTTCGTGCACTTTAGTCCTATCTCACCCATCAAACTATTCATATATCAGACTGCTCTTATACCTTAATTGTTACCTTTCTTTTATGTCAGTTCATAGATATAATTAAAATAGCAAACATTTCAGATAAGTACATAGCAAGACATTTCAGAAAACGACACTAATTCACTGGAAGTTACATTATCCTTAAAATAGCTTTTTTGGGGGGTAACAGGCCACAAGTAATAGTGCTCAGGAATTACTCCTGGCCTTGTGCCTAGGGGGACACTGGGTGCTTAGGGGACTACATTCTGCTATGCCCGGGATCAAATTGAGGTTGACCACATGACAAGTAAGCATCTTGACTTTGCTATTGTCTCTTTAATTCTGGAAAGAATTGTTTTAAAGAACATTTATCAATACTTAGGCATATTCACTACATGATGTTGGAGGTGCAGAGTATGAATACAACTTGGAGTTCCATGTAACTGTTGTAGGCAGGCAGACAGGGGGGGTGCCACAAGGCAATAAAAATTCCTGAAGAAGAAAGAAAACTGGTCCTTCAGCTATCCAGAGACACACCTGTTGTCACAGGAGAACCAGACTTGATAAGGCCACCATCAACAACAGACCCTGAGGGAAGGGAAGGCCAGAGGGAATGTGTGAATGGCTTTAGCTGATTAAATATCCTGAGGGAGATGAATCAGCCTTCCTGCCCAGGACCCAGCTCACAGAAGACTCCAAAGCATTCCAGTCAAAGAAGACCACTCCCCAAACTCTACTCCCTTGGCAAGGGCCCTAGAAACTGAGGTTTAGCCCCATATGGGAGTAACTTAGGGGAGAAATCTATAAAAGCTGTACTAACCAAAGGACAGCGCACATGCTGCAAGGACACACATGCTGCCTGGAGCCCCTGTGGCGAAGCACCTGTGGTGCCTGAGCACGCGTGTTGCCCGCATCTCCCTCTTGAGATGTGTACTCTCTCTTACTTGCTCTCCGTCTTTGGAGTACCCTGCATTCTCCCTTAAGTGCGCTACCCTCTATCTCTTTCTCTCTCCTCCCCTCTCCTAAAACCTCCCTTAATAAAACCTGTTTTAACTTCACTGCTCGTCGACTCCTGAGAATTATTTTTCTGCGAGGAAGACAAGAACCCTAAGGCAGCTCTGGGTAAGGCCTAGGACTGACTTTTGCTTTCCTGCAAAGAGCAATTCCTCGCTCCAGCCTGAGTCCGTGGCTCCCCGAGAAACTCAGGTGGTGGGGATCAACTCCCTGCCCCTAGAGATCAAGAGGACATCAGGTGTGGCTTGACAGCCACCTTGTGGGGCTGGTGGGGCTCAGGCCCACGCTCATTGCAGGGGCTCATCGCAGACTTTATCAGTCCTAAGCCTGCCCAGCAGGTCCGGTGGCAGAGGCAGCTGGGGAGAAAGCGACCATCTTTCTCCCTTCGGCCTCACATAAGTCACCCGTGGGGTCCACCTACAACATAACTACTACTTAACTATTTAAAAGAGTAGATGCACAAATATTGCTTGAAGGTGTAAACCAAAAAGTAAAAGATTGGGCCGGAGAGATAGTTCAGCTGGTAGGGCATTTTCCTTGCCTGCAGCCGGCCTGTGCCAGCCCCGGGTTCAATCCCCAGCATCCAATATTGTCCCCCGAGCACTGCCAGGAGTAATTCCTGAGTGCAGAGCCAGGAGAAAGCCCTGAGCATTGCGGCATGTGACCCCCCAAAAAAAAAAAAAAAAGTAAAAGATTGCTTTGGTGTCTAGGATAATGAATTGTATCCAATACATTCCCTCCTTTTCTTTCAAATCTAGTGAAATATGGCCATATTGCTAATGGTATGTTAGTCAAAAAACATAACATCAAAATGTTATGTTTTAAAATATCTCAGGAATTATTTTTTTTAAACTACTCATGAAAGCAAAAAAAAACTGAAAAGGAAGCAGTGACTTTTTGTCAGAAAAGATCAAATTTAATTCGTCCATTTTGAAGACAATGAATAGGAAAGATAACATCAAAGTCAAAGGCTTACTTAAAACCCATAAGCAAGGCCCCATTTTCTGTGGTACAAGAAACTGAGTGCTCAGCCATCAAAAGTGATGAGAGAAGGGCACTGGTGCCAGAAGACAAACTAATTAGAACTTAGAATGAGAAAAATAAGATGCCAGGTGTCAGAACAGCAAGCAAAGTTAACAAACCCAGAAAGATAGTAACAAACAAGCCTTTAATTAGATAATATTCATGTTTTATTTATTTACTTTTAATTAGACCACAAGCTTTGAAAGACTTGGGCTAGAGCAATAGTCCAGCGGGTAGGGCATTTGCCTTGCATGGGCCAACCTGGGATCGATCCCTAGCATCCCACATGGTCCCCTGAGCACTGTCAGGTGTAATTCCTGAGTGCAGGCCAGGATTAACCCTTGAGCATTGCCGGGTGTGACCCAAAGAAGCAAAAAAAAAAAAAAAGAAAGAAAGACTATTTTAATGTGCGGAGGAGTCCAAAAGGAAGAAATTTCCAACCACATCCCCATACCACCCAAAATTCCCTTTCCAACAGAAACCATAATCAGTTGAGGGACTGGAGCTTTAACTGAGTCTGGAACAAAAATACGTACAAAACTTAGTACTGATTGATAATGGGGAAAACTTAAGTTTTTCCTACCACCAATATCTCCCTAAGGAGGCCTTGGCAAAGCTTGATGACTAAGATCTCTCTCCAAAATCCCAAATAAAAGAGATCAAGAAATGAAGTCACTTAGCTGGAACTACAAATATTCAAAATATCTGCTTGACTAGAGGATCCTGAGGTCTTGGCTATAACGACTTTGCTATTTAAAACTACACGCATTAATTGTGTATCAAGTCTGATATGGAAATGGCCAGGCCCCTCTGTCAAGTAAAGCTTTTGTACTTGTCTATATCCAAGTTGAAACTGTACACAAGGATTGGATAAAGGGATGAAGGCCATAGTTGTAGTCATTAGGTTTGGAACCTCTGAGGTTTTTTTTTTTAACTAGGACAGTAACACTAAAAAAAAAAAAAAAAAGAATAATTATAAGAATAGTGGATATAGTGGATGTGGGGCCGGAGAGACAGCCCAGCGGGTAGGGCGTTTGCTTGCCGTGGCCGGCCTATGCCGGTCCGGGTTCGATCCCCGGCATCCCATATGGTCCCGAGCACCGCCAGGAGTAATTCCTGATGCAGAGCCAGAGTAACCCCTGAACATTGCCGGGTGTGACCCAAAAAGCAAAAAGCAAAAAAAGAATAGTGGATGAGTATTTGAAGGAAAGACCAGTAGAGTACTGTCGAAGTACAGGCACAGGAAAAAAATTTCAGTATTCAAATATGGGTATAGAACACTAATTTTCTAAATACATAAATTTGTAAATAATTAAGGACAAATTAATGACTTTGTTGATGAAATGATTCCCTTCCTCTGCTTCTCTGAATTAAATTAAATTCTTTGTAAGATTTTGCTTTTATTTACGGTACCATCTTCTTAGCGGCTTCAATTATTTTAATAAAAGAAAAATACAGAGGAAGTAGAATTTAAGCTAACTTAATTATGAATAATGATATTAATTTTCAAAACTAGGTCAATGGATTAATTCTGTGAAAGACATGTGAAAATTGCTCAAGGTCCTCTTAACTAAGTTTGCATTTCCAAAAAGACATTTCTCAAGAGCAAGCTCAATAATTTGAAAGCCATCTGTTTCAAAGACTAAATAATACAGTCCAAGTAAGGGAAGTGAGAAAAAAGTGTTCTCCCAATGGGAAGAGAAAGCAAAAATGTGTAATGAAATTCCACTAGAAATGAAGAAGTTTCAATCTGACAGAAAAAAAAAACTAATTGTAGGAACTGTTACAACATATGTCCACCATCACATACATTATTCAATATAAGATTTCTAGGTTATTTTTTATAAAGTAGAATAACTTGTACTGCTCTTGACCTAATATGTTTATCATTCCAGGGTCAGGAAACGCTGGGTTTAGAATAGACAGATGGAAGCAACATGGTCTAGTGCATGAACTAATTTAAAAAAAAATGTGTGTGAAATTAAAGTATTTTATATTTGTAAACTATATAGTTTAATTATTTTTTAATCAATGATAACAAATAGTATTTTAAAATAAAATGTAATGAAGGAAAAATGAAACTTTGGGGGACTGGAGCGTTAGTCCAGCGGTTAGGGCATTTCCTTTGCATGTAGCCCATCTGGTTTTGATCCTCGACATCCCATATGGTCCTCCTTGAGCACCGTCAGAGTAACTCCTTGAGTGCAGAGCCAGGGAATAAACCCCTGAAAGCATCACCCAGTGTGATCCAAAAATAAAAATAAATAAATAAAACTTTGAAAGAAAATGGGGGATCAAATATTAATAAAATGATGGGTTTTCAAGAATGAGTAAATCTAGAAAAATTGTTAGAAAATTGTTACAGGATTCAAGCATCTTTCATCAACTTAAGTTTGCTTGCATGGCAAGTCACTAATCAGCACTGCAGCTAATAAAATCCAGTTACTCAAGAGAATCTTTCTCTGGGCAGTGAGAACAAGAATGTGCTCTAACTACATCTGTAAAGTTGACAAGAACTGTCTATGTGAATACAGAAAATATACTCATTGACTTTATGTTATTTGCTGAGTGAATGTTGTGCTAGAATTATTCTAGGGTGCTCTAAATATAAGAGATTTAAATGATCTGTACCCAAAAAATCCAGGTAGTAGTTTTTGTAGTAGTAAACTGCTAAATACATAAATATAAAAACAATATATAGCAACTATAAAACAACTTTACATTTAAGTACTGGAGAAATTAGATAGATTGAGGTTTTTCTATATAGACTGGTTGGTGATGCTATTTGCAGAAGCTAACTTGAGATGATCTTATATAAGGAGGACAAAATTCTAAAAAATCTGTAAGAAATAGACCCTAAAATTTTAACAAATACCACCTAAATATTTATGAGTTTACATAATTCAAACTAGAGCTTTTAAAATCCTACTTTAAAAA